>JAEIIF010014500.1:0-10462 GCA_018874455.1 Drosophila trapezifrons | reverse complement strand
TGTCTCTTTCAAGGTTCTAATGAAGCCTCTAATTAATGGAAACTTGTGCCCTGTGTCATGGCACTATAAGCAATTTAAGGTCTTTTTAAATAGAGATTTATTTAATGAAAGCTTTAATAGTATTTCTGCTAAACTTGATAGCCTTCAATACCCTTAATTTTGGCACAGTGTGGGAATCGCTTAATCAAATTAAATTGAGTACTCAGAAATTTGCATTTTAATAGCCGTCTAGCAACATGGTAATTCTTGATCAGAGATGTAAAGGTCCTTAGACTGCATAACAAGTATATTAATATTTAATATTATAAAACAAATTTAACAAGGAAGACATAACCTTCTTCTGACAGGATCCTAGTGCATTTTTGGCTAGAAGTTACCTTAAGTTTTATGGATTATAAAAATCAAAGTCTCAATCCCAACTGCATTACAGTGTAACGAGTCCGTGGTCCAAGGGGAGCGGGGTTATTCCAAGGACAGTGGCGAAGTGCCACCAGAAGTGCATCTGCTTGGGATATCCTATCCCGCGTCCTAAGCTTCCCTCTCCAATTGAGTTAAGCACCGTTGGCTGAGTGGAGAAGAGGGCTGCTCTGGCTGAATTAACATGTGTTAAAGCCGTGTTGAGTGCTGCTGGCCTGCCCTTATCCCTCGTCCCCCTGGTCCTTCCCCTTGCGTGTGTGAATTTAATTTATGTATGTGTGCCACTTTGTTGTCCTTTATGATTGCCTGTGGGCGGCGGCGGCGGCAACGGCTACAACGCCTCTTGAACATGGCTAAGAAGATGTTGGCCCCGCACACACACACACGGGATACAGGGGTATTATGTTAATGAGCTGGCGCCCTGTGTTGTGGCTGTAATTAGTTTGAACAGGCAACCCAAATCCAAATCCAGATCCACGAAAGGAAAACAGAAAGGCAGGAGCAGCGGGCGGCCGGCGATTATAAAATAGTTAGTGTGGCTAACGAATGGATCGCCATAACGAGTTGATTAAGAGAGCTGGGAACACTCAAGGAGCAGGCTCTTTGCTTTGAATTAAGACTAAAATTATTTTAATTGCGGGTTCCTCCACAAGGAATACTTGGGTTTCCTAAGAGCATCTTAATGAAACATAATAATCCTGAGCGTAGCTAAATATTTGCTTAGGCTTAAACGTCATTAAATACTGAGGGTTTCTCAGGGATTATGATATTACAAGGGGATTTTTTTTTCTTATAGAAATTAGCATCTTTTTGGTGGAAATTAAATACTTTTAGGGGAAGAATTATACGTATTAATCATAAACAAACCATTGGTTCTATTTAAAATGAACTTAAATTAAATTTAAACGATTTAAGTTACGAGTTATTGGGGCTTTGTTACATTTTCTATTACAGTTTAAGATATTTTTGTTAAAATCCTAAGCTGAGGTCTAGTTCTTTTTCGCGATTCTCCATTCCTACTTAATATTATAAATTTAAATCCTAACAATCTCTTGTTAAAATCAAACAAATACCTTGATTCCTATTCCTATTTCGGTCATGTAACTCCTAAATAAATCTCAATAAGCGAAATTTATTGGCCTAAAAGGAAGTGGTCAACAAATGTTCACCATTCACTTTTATTACCTAATTTATATTTAATGGTTAATGGGCACCTATTAACCGGAAGCATGTTAAATGGCCAAATTAAGCAAAGTTTAGTTTTACGAAACTTACTGATTATCTTGAATTTGTTTTTATATAAAATAATGCATTAATTTCTTTTCCCTGAAATTTAATTGTAGGCAATGACTTGGACTCGATACGAGCGCTGTTTAGCGAGAAGGAGAAGGAGCTCAGCTTGGCGGTGGCCAAGGTGGAGGCTTTGACCCGCCAGCTGGAGGAGCTGCGACGTGACCGCCGGTGTCCGGTGAATCTTCTGGCAGCAACTGGCAATGGCGTTGGCCAATCTCTGCCACCGCAGGCCTCCCGGGAGCTGGAGAAGCTGCGACGCGAACTGATGGTGGGTTCATGTATATATTCTACTATATATAATATTTAACCCGACTTTACTGGCTTACCTAATGACCTTAAATTTAATAATCTATATTTCTTTAAACTGTAATTATTAAATATTTATTTAAAATATTATTTCTTGCAGTACCGCAACCAGCTGTCGCTGCAGCAGGACGCCCGGCTGCACATGCAACGCGAGGCCTTGCAGCAGAGACAGGCGGAGCTGCGCTCGGTGGACCAGCGGATCTACGAGCTGCAGACGCGCCTGCAGCGCAAGAAGCAGGCCAATACCCATCACCAGCAGCAGCAGCAGCATCAGCAACTCCAGCAGGTGCAGCAGCAGCAACAACAACAGCAGGTGCAACAGCAGCAGCAGCAGTTGCATGTTCAGTCCGCGCAATTGCTGGCGGCAGCAGCAGCAGCCACAGCCCAGCAGCAGCAGCAGCAACATCAACAGCAGCAGCAACAGCAACAGCAGCAGCAACAGCAACAGAAGCAGCAGCAACAACAGACCTTGGCCTACCAGCAACCTGGCCAGCAGGCTGGCAACCTTTCCGGCAAACATGGCGGCGGAGTGGCCGCCCTGAAGCAGCAACTGCTCCAGAAGCAGGTCAACCAACTGGCGGCCGCTGCTGCTGCCGCTGCCGCTGGCCGTGCACGCGGCAATGTGGCCGCCGTGGAGCCCTTCATCCACACGCCCCAGAAGTCGACCATCACCAGCACGGCCAGCTACCTGAGCGGCGGGATGAAGCATGCGGCGGCCACGGCCAATACCAACCAGCAGAATCAGCTCATTCAGGACCTGACGCACGTCAAGAACAGTGGCTTCTTTGCGGGATCCGTGCCGGTGCCCGTGCCCGTGCCAGTGGCCAGTTCCAGCAGCGAGAGCGACGAGTCCAAGCTGGCCAAGAAGTCCAAGTCCGAGGCGGAGCTGCGCAAGCAGGCACAGTCCGAGGCCATGGATAGCACCACACATATCTACGCGGAGGTGGGACCCAAGAAGAGGGATCGAGAGGCGGCGGCGGCAGCAGCAGCGGCAGCTCAAGCAGCAGCAGAGGCAGCAGGAGCCAGTGCAGCAGCGGCAACCACCACATCCCCGCCAGCCTCAGCCAGCAAGATCCCGAAGAGCATCTCCTCCAGCAGCAGCAGCAGCAGCTCGGCATCCGCCCTGATCAGCAAGCTCAACCAGCAGCAGGCGACGGCCAAGGACCAGGACCAGCAGCTGAAGAAGAACGAGATATCGGTGACCAGCGAGACCCTCTCGGAGCGCAACACCCAGCAGCAGCTGACCGTGCACAGCATGCCCCTGGGAGCTGTGAGCAAGTCCGTGGCCATCGCCGTCTCCAATGCCGCCTCCAAGCCGCTCCAGGTGCAGGTGAGCAACTTGGCGGTGCCGCCGCGCAAGCCCATCAGCAGTGTGGCGCCCAATTCCTCCAGCGGCAGCAGCTCCATACCCAAGATGATCACCTACAGCCCCAAGGTGAACCGCGTAGCCCCCAATGTGGTGTTGACGGATCCCAGGCCGGCGCTGCCCCCGAAGCCCAGCAAGATGTCGCCCACGGAACAGCCCTCGCCAGTGGAGGCCAGCGCCGCAGCCTCAACAGGAACGGCAACGACAGGAGGAGCCTCCTCCTCGGGTGGCGGAGCAACCAAGACCCAGACAGCCACCTTTGGCCTGCAGTCGCTGAACATCAACGACAACTTGCCCATCAAGGCAAAGCCCCTGACCATCCGCAAGCAGCCGCTGTTCGAGCAGCCGCGCCTCAAGACCACTTCCAATGGCCAGCCGAAGCAGCCGGTGCTCCTGCAGCTCCAGAGCCAACGGAAATCGGAACCGGCAGCCGCCAGGCAGACACCCGAGGCCTTGAAGTCGCCAGCTTCCGCGGAAACCTCGCCGCAGCACTCGCCGAGCAGCGGCGGCGAGTCCAGCGCCGATGAACCAGATCGCATGGTGGCTCCAGCGGTGAGTCAGCAAGAGACAACCACCTCCCCGCCAGCCACCACGATGAGCAACATCAAGGAGAGAAGTGGGAACAAGCCCAAGCTCGCACGCCGCGTGAGCTTCGATCCCTTGGCCCTGCTCTTGGACGCCAGCTTGGAGGGAGAACTGGAGCTGGTGAAGAAGACGGCCATGCAGGTGGCCAATCCCAGTGCGGCCAACGACGAGGGCATCACCGCTCTCCACAACGCCATCTGTGCCGGACACTTTGACATTGTCAAGTAGGTGTCACTTTTCCTATTCCCTTTCCTGCCTTTCCTTTTTGGTTTCCTTTAATTAATCATTTTCCCTTGCTTAGATTCCTGGTGGAATTTGGCTGCGATGTGAATGCCCAGGACTCGGATGGCTGGACGCCGCTGCACTGCGCCGCCAGCTGCAACAACCTGTCCATGGTCAAGTTCCTGGTGGAGAGCGGCGCCTGCCTGTTTGCCTCCACGCTCTCGGATCACGAGACGCCGGCGGAGAAGTGCGAGGAGGATGAGGAGGGCTTCGATGGCTGCTCCGAGTATTTGTACAGTAAGTAAGGGAGGATTAGTTCAAGGGTTTTAAGGGGAACTGTAGTTTAGAGAGGATTTCCAGGAAAATGGGTTCAAGTCGAAAAAGAAATTAGTTTCCTGGGAAGTTTTGCCAAAAATAATTTTTATTTTAACCTTAGTTCTTGGTAATATGAGACTCCCTCCCCCTATGTAATTAATTTCAAGGGTAAGGCTCCCTTGAATCCTTACTCTTATCTTAAATAAAAACTCTAACTAAATCCCCAATTGTTTTATATCCACTCTTAGGCATTCAGGAGAAGCTGGGCATCCTGCACAATGGCGACGTGTACGCCGTGTTCTCCTACGAGGCCCAGAACGGCGATGAGCTGTCCTTCCACGTGAACGAGCCGCTGATCGTGCTGCGCAAAGGCGACGATGCCGAGAACGAGTGGTGGTGGGCGCGCAATGCCGGCGGCGAAGAGGGCTACGTGCCCCGGAACCTCCTGGGGGTGAGTCCACCGAATAGCGCCACGTACCCAGGCTGGAACTCAAGTGCCAACTCCTTTCTTCTTTCAGCTGTACCCACGTGTGCCGCCGCAGTCGCCGCACTTCAGCGATTAGCAGTTAATACGCTTCACCATCCTGAAGCGCAAGGCCGGCCGACTCATCCAGAAGCGCTACATATCCAAGTACATCTAGAGAGCCATGGATGACGACGAGGCTGACGACGAGGCTGACGAAGATTCTGAGCACGTGCCGCCGCAGGAGTCAACGGGGAATTATTTATCACAGCTCCAATGTTTCTTTTTGTTTACTTTTTGTTTTGGGAAAAGCAACACAAAGGAAGGCGAGGACGAGGAGCGAGGCGGAGGAGCTGCGCCCATATGCTCACCCATATGGAATGGCACCAACTGCAGCTGTAGCAGCAGCAGCTTCCGCCTCGGCCATTTATCTCGACGACTGGCCCCAATTAGCAGGCTTTGGCACAGAGTTCACATAACACACACGACACACACAGCTCGCACCGTACATAACACCCAGGACGAGAGACCGCCCACATATCACCACCACCACCACCACCCCCTGCATACGTACAACCGCAAATTGAATTTCACTTAAGCTCCTTAGCTTTAAGGCCTAGACTAATACTAATAATTCACCATCAGCCGCCTGCTCGCCACAAAAACTTCACCTTCCGGCTTGGTAACTGGAAAAACTTTGAAATTGGAAATTGGAAAACGGGAAGCAAGAAAAGCCATCGACGGCCAGCCGAAGGAGTTTTGTTAATTGCATATATCAAGTTAGTACTTAAAAGCCTAATTGAACTCGAACCAAGTTCAGCAGACATTTAACAAGAATACGAAGACATAACGACGAATCGAATGTGATTTTTGTATAGAGACGAGAATAATTTAAACAATTTGTATCGAATATGGAGGGTTCGTAGGTGTAAGTTCGTTGACAAGTAATCGCATTATTAGGTTATACTAATTACTAATTAATTTAACTTTAATTATAGCCTAACTTAATTACACCTAATGTAACGATCGATTGCTTAATTCCTAGCTCCTAAGGACCAAACACACACACACAACTTAAAATGCAACAAAATACGTTTCAAAAATGAAAATAAAACGATTAAGAAAGCTTGAACGGAGGAGTGTTACTTAATGGCTCGGATCTTATCTCTTACAGACTCAAATGTGCTTTGTTTTCAGAATGTCATCGCAGCTTAAAACTGCCATCGAACTGCAGCGCAAGTTCAGTATTCAATCGGAGGTTCCAGCAGTTGCAACTGCGAGTTCTCCTCCGTATTCCTAGTGTCTCGGGGCAAGTGAAAAGCTTTTCCGGCACGCGATCATCAATTCAATTGCCGTCTATACTGTAAATGCTGATTACGTGCACTCGGAAGGCGGCTTACATATTAATAAATCTTGGCAATCGTAAACAATTTGTACTTCTACAAGTGTTTGCAATGTCAACATATAGCAGACTGATTACAAAATGATAAATGGATTATGGAGGTGTGACACTACATTGGTGGTTTCCTTGGAGCGCAAAAAGAAGCTATACTTTCCTAAAAAAATATATACTAAAAACAAAAACGAATAATAATATTTGGTGAAAAATTTCACTTATTTATTAAAGCATCAATTTAGTGTCATATCCCATGATTTTTATTTTTATAATTTGGTTATGGTGTTATGATACTGTATTAAAACCTTCATTAATTAGAGTTTTCGCTAGAGGCTTGGCAGCAACTATAAGATTTTACGTAAGTGCGATTAATACATTAATGTACATAAATTAAAAGTGCGTATAATCCTATCCCAAGCCTCTAATGAAAACTCTATTTAGTGTAGTTTTTAATACAGTATCATAACACCATTACAATGTCTTGATACCTTTATATACAAAGTGATCATATGAATAAATAAATACAAATTGTGCTCAACAAATGTTTGCAATACAAACAAACGAAAACTGATAGTTGATGAATACTTTCTTAGATTCTCAATATATTCAATTGATTATGGTGTTATGACACTACATTCTTGCTTTCATACGCTGAAGGCTTCATTGGAAGGTAGAAAGAGTCAACTTTATATAATGTTTGCTTGGAATTTGTTCTATTATCTTGTAACGGCTTGAAAACAACAATGTAGTGTCATAATCTCTTACTTTGTGTCTGATTTTCTTACTATTCTGTGATTTCCTTACATACAAAATGATCTTATCAAAAATAAAACAATTAGTACGAGTTAGTGGATGGCAAACCCAATGAGCTAAGTGTCTAGTCATGATTTTGTTTACTTTTTACACCCGAATGAAGTATAAAGTCAGAATCACCCATCTTTAACCTGTTAGCTTTTGTGGATTTTAAGCTATCTATTCAGCAGTATTTTTGGCTAAGATTCAGACTCCCTTAATTAAACAAGAAAAAGCTTTCATCTATCAACTCAGAACCTTTAGCCGAATAAGAAGTTAAACTTGAAGAAACCGGATTAACCAATATTAGTAAAAGAAATTGGAGACTTTAAATAAAAGTTAAATATTGTCACAATGCGCTTCACACTGCTATGTGGACTCCTTCTAGCTGGTGGTTTCTATTCCCAGCTAGAATTAGCAGATGGAGCCAAGATTCTGGCGGTCTACGCCTTTCCAGGTATTGTTTACTTTAAACAGAAAATCTCTCTTCGATATATATACATGTTCTTGGGCTAGGCAAATCCCATTTCATGATGCACACGGCTTTAATGAGGGAATTGGTGGAAAGTGGCCACCAGGTGACCATGATCACGGCCTTTTCCCTGGCCAAAGAGCGGCTGGGCGGCAATTATACGGAGATCTTGATCGAACCGGTCTATGATTTCTGGCACGATGGTGAGTAAAAAAACAAATCCATGAGATCAGCTCCCACCCATCCATCATCATTATCTGGCGAAATTACAGTCAAGTTGAACTTTGGAGCCCAGCACCTATTCGAGCTGACCCGCATGACCAACTATGACTTCCTGAAGATGCTCGAGATCATCGGTCTGAAGACCACGGAACATGCTCTGAAGCAGCCCAAGGTTCAGGCTCTCATCCATGCCAAGAAGACGGAGGGGGTCTTTGACCTCCTGCTGGCCGAGCAGTTCTACCAGGAGGCCTTCTTGGCTTTGGCCAAGATCTATAAGATTCCCGTGGTGACCACCAGCACCCTGGGCTACGAGAACCACATGAGCCAGATGATGGGTCTGATCACGCCTTGGTCCTTTGTGCCACACGGATTCATGCCCTTCACGGATCGCATGAGTTTCCTGGAGCGAGTGAAGAACTCGTATGCTTCCCTCTACGAGGACTTGGACAGGCTGCTCAACTACTTTCCCAAGATGGATGCGGTGGCAAGGGAGTTCTTTGGCCCCGTTTTGGGTAAGTTTGAAGGGCTTAGGTTCTCCCCTGAGACTCATCGTTGTTCCCTGCAGCTGAGGTGCCAAAGGTCAGGAACATGGAGCGCCAAATCTCGGTGATGCTGCTCAACAGTCACGCACCGTTGACCACGGCACGTCCCACGGTGGATGCCATGGTGCCGGTGGGTGGGATGCACATATACCCGCCCAAGGCTCTCCCCCAGGACATTCAGGCCTTTCTGGACGGCGCCGGCGAGGCGGGGGTCATCTTCTTTAGCCTGGGCAGCAATGTCCAGAGCAAGGACATGCCGCCGGAGATGCTGCGCCTGTTCCTGCGGGTATTCAGCTCCCTCCAGCAGCGGGTGGTGTGGAAATTCGAGGACGAGAGCATTGGCCAGCTGCCCGGGAATGTGATGGTGCGGAAGTGGCTGCCCCAGGCGGACATCCTGGCCCATCGTCACGTGAAGGTGTTCATCACGCACGGCGGCCTCTTCGGCACCCAGGAGGGTGTCCACTATGCGGTCCCCATGCTGGGTATTCCCTTCTACTGCGACCAGGTGGGAGGAGGAGTCTGTCACAAATAGTAATCGGGATAATCGAAATACCTATCTCCTTGCCTCTTTTTCCAGCACTTGAACATGAACAAGGCCGTCCTAGGCGGCTATGCCATCAGTCTGCACTTCCAGTCAATTACCGAGGAGATCCTGCGGCACTCCCTGCTCCAGCTCAACCACAATGTCACCTACAAGGAGAACATCCAGCGGGTGTCGAACATCTTCCGGGATCGCCCGCAGACGCCACGCCGCACCGCTGTCTATTGGATCGAGTATGTCATCCGGCACGGAGGAGCTCCGCACATGCGGTCCGCTGGCCTGGACCTCAACTGGTTCCAGTTCTACCTGCTGGATGTCATAGCCTTTGCCGTCGCTATTTTGATACTTGGGATCCTGGCCATTTGGCTGGCCATTCGACTGCTGATGGGCAGTGACAAGAAGCACAAGAAGACCAAGAAAAATGAGTAACTCTTGAGTTTTCTTCATTAAGAAAGGCCTAAGAACAGTAATTTTAATAAAAACCTAAGTAAAGCTGTAAAATCATTTATAAATATTAGTGAATGGTTGCCGCGATCTTCAAATAAAATGAAACTGTAAATTTATTTTTTGGCGTTTGATATATATTGTACTTCCAGGCCGCTCTAGTTCTACGTGATTATCTTTATGACCCTTAAGGTGAACTAGCAACATGTTTGGCAGCTGTTAAGCAATCATTTTGAAGCCAAAAAAGCTTATCTATTTTATTTCATATCGGGCTAAAATCTAACAGCGATCGAGCTCCTTTTAAGCAAATAAAACCCATCTATATGTTCCTAATCGCAGTCGTTCGAGATCCGCCGTTCAAGTCGGTTGTGGATTGTTTCCCCAGTATAGCAAAATGGTTAGTTGACCCAATTTAAATAGTTTATTAAAATAAGTCTGAAATGGTCAGAGATAAGGAAAGAGCTCTTAGTAAGGAAATAATACCAAACCAAGGCGAATTAGATAAGACAAGGTTATCAAGTACATAAATAACTCACTACGTCGTAATGAAACCTACCCTAATTTTGCTCAACAGAAATTTCCTAGTGCCCTGCACATCGTGCTCCTGAGTCTGGTGGCTCTTCAGCTGCTGGACTTGGGGAAAGGCTCCCATATCCTCGCGGCCTTCTTCTTTCCTGCGAAGAGTCACTTTATGATGACCAATGCCATTATCAGGGAACTGGTGAAACGGGGTCACGAAGTCACCTTCATCACCCCGTTCTCGCTGGCCAAGGAGAAGCTCGGAGAGAACTACAAGGAAATTGTGATTCCGCAGTTCGATTTCTGGCCGGAGAGTAAGAGGAGGCTCGCTGACTCACCGCCACATCTTCTAAAATCCTTTATCCCTTAGCTAAGGAACTGACCAAGAAGAACACCATTCTGGAGATGAGTGATTTGCCCAATTTGACCCTTGCCAAGTTGGTCTATATAATGGGTGTTCGCAGCACAGACTTTGCCTTCGAGCAGCCGCGCGTCCAGGAATTAATCAATGCCAAGGATAAGGTTGGGAAGTACGATCTCCTGCTGGCACCGCAGTTCTACAACGAG
>JAEIIF010014482.1:0-23565 GCA_018874455.1 Drosophila trapezifrons | reverse complement strand
CTTTTGAATGCATTACCGACGGTATTTTCTATCGAACTCCTGTTTTGCCTGGTATTTTTTTTATAGACATATCGCGTTTGTCTATTAATGAGCAATCAGTCTTGAGCAAGTTGTCTTGATAAGGATAAATTTGGAGAAAACATAACCATTGCTGGACACTTCAGGACGGACTATAACTTCTTAGATATGGGAGATATCACCACTAGTAACTCACCCTTCGGCTCTCCGCTGGCATGCTGGATGTCCTCAGGCGTTGCCGTTCAAGTAGTGTTCGTCCTGGCTGAGTAGAAGAGACATTAATGGTGGCGGCGGCCAGGTTGGCCATATTGGAATTGGAGGCACTGCCCACTCCGAAGGACTCGCCAACGCCCACGCCGCGCTCCCGCTGCTGCTTCTGCTGTTGTTGTTGCTGTTGCACAGGCAGCAATGGCAGCTGCGCTTGTGTCGTGGGTCTGATGGTGGTTGTCGTTCCCGGTCCCACCGTGACCGGGGACAGCGAGTCGCTGGAGGTTGCGTCGGGGCCACTAGTCACTTCGGCGACAACAGCCAAAGTGCTGCTCGACCCACCCAGAAACCCCAGTCCTACGCCCAGACTCAGGTTGTGGGCTGTTCCGCCCGGCAGGCCTCCACTCACGTTTCCCAACCCTTGAACAAAGCCGCCTCTATCTCGATCTCGATCCCGGTCGCGATCTAGAGTTCTATCTCCGGCAGCAGCTGCCGTTCCAGATCCTCCTACACCTCCTGCTGAATCAAGCCCCAGGGGTCCGTATTGGGGTGACACTGCTCCGGACATTGCCTGGTGGAAGGTGAGGACGCCGCCCAGAGACATGCGTTCTCTGCAAATAAATCGAACACGAAATCAATGAAGGAATCGATGACATTATCGATAGTCCAGTTTCGATAATCCAGTCTCTACTATCGTGAATATAATATATCGATAGTAGAGACTAGCTTATAGATAATGTTATCGCTACTGGAATGTTTTTTTGGTGAAAATAGTTTATAAATAATATTTAAAGGTGGCTGATAAGTTAATAATTAATAAATAATTAATCTTATAAGCTAAGCTAGAGTAATATAAAAAGAACATCGACTTTTCCTTGACTATTCAGCTTCTGAATTGCTTAAGTTATTTGCCATTTTGTGGTAAAAAAGTGCAGCTTGCAATTAAAGGCATATCAACGTCATTAATTTAAAAATTCTGAATTTCATAATTCCAGGGAATCCTTGAACTGGATGTTAGGTATTTAATATAATAAACTGTATCCTGGATCGGTAGGGAAGCTATAAACTTGGCATTCATGGCATTGAGAATCTCTGTTTCATTTTTTGCAATCTCAGTGTCGCCAGGGGGGGCCCAAGGTCGCCTCAGGACAATGGCAAAGGAGCTCCCTCTAGGTCGTGGTCTCCTGGGTCAGGTAATTAGGTGCTCCCCCTCCCCCCCCACACAGCGCTTTGTTGCCAAGTTTTAATTATCATTTTTTCGTTGTTTATGGACTGCGCGCGCCTTTATCATCCCATTATTTTTCTTTCTTCTTTTTTTTTCGGCGACACGCCATGTTTTCTCCAAGAGGTTTCTCCCACTTAGTCCTCAGTCCTTTTTGTTCTTGTTTTATATGTATTTAATATATTTATATTACTGGAAAAGCTCCTACCTGGCGCTGCTGCTGTTGGCGATGCGCTGGAACTCATCGGAGTCCACTGGGGCTCCTCCGATGCTGTTCCGCGTGCTGTAATGATAGTCCGAGTGCAACACGTTTCCTGCTATCGACGAGGCCCGGCGTCTGTTGAAAGTCGGTGACTTCTGGGCCCTCAAGCTCTGCTAAGGATATGGGGAAAGGAATAAGAAGGGAACGTAAAGGAGATTTTGCATAGTAATGAATGCTTAATGAATTATTTATTCAAGTAAGTTGGGACCTAATAAGTATTTAATTTATTTACTTTGTCACTTACTCGACTCCCAGTTGGATTTTGGGCCGCATTGAGAAAGTCGCTGTAGGTGGCAAGCGAGGGAGCTTGATTCGAGTCCGTACTGCACTCCCAATCAGTGTTGTATTGCGGAGGCAGATCCTCTGGAAACTGTTGGTGTTGCTGGTATTGCTGGTGCTGTTGGAGCTGAAGGGGATGCTGGAGCGGGTACTGGAGCGGATGCTCCATTCCATGCTGCTGGAGCGGGCGCTGGAGCTGCTCATCGTACAGCTGCTGGTTTACCAGAAACTGTTCATCCTCTTCATATTGCTGCAGGTCAGGTTCAAACTGCAATGGCGGATCAAAGTGGACATTAAATTAATTCAATAAAGATTTAACATCTTGAACTCGTAGGAAAGCAATTAATACAGCTTTTTCTATATTTTAATATATATTTATAATTTTTTTCTGATCAAGCTGCGCACCTGTGGTAGCTGGGGATCGATTGTGGCTTGTTGGAGCAGTTCCATCGACTGCTCCAATGCCTGGTTGTATGCATTGTAAGCCGCCGCTGCCGCCGCCGAGGTACTGGGTCCCTGGCTGTAAAGCAAGTAGTTCGAGTTGGATGTCGCTGGGGTTGTGGTCAGATTGCTTCGACTGCCGAAGCCGCTCTGCTGCTGCACCCGGTGCAGGGCAGCCTCGCGCGTATGGTACGCCCCAAGGCCGCTGTGCGTGGGTGGTGTGGGCAGCATCCGAGGCACCCTGCTCTCCTGCTGGAGCGGATGCACTTGCTGCAGCTGGAGGGGACGCACTGGCTGGCGCTGGTGCTGTCCCGTCTGTTTCTGCTTCGGATGCCCCTGCAGGAGCTGCTGATATTGCTGGTGTTGCTGCTGCTGGTGTTGCTGCTGCTGGTGTTGCTGCTGCTGGTGTTGCTGTTGCTGGTGTTGCTGTTGCTGGTGTTGCTGTTGCTGGTGTTGCTGTTGCTGGTGTTGCTGGTGTTGCTGCTGGTGTTGCTGGTGTTGCTGCTGCTTCTGCGGCTGCTTGAGGATCGGCTTGAGCATGTTGTAGGCCAGCTGGTGAGGAGCAGGGGATGGCACCGGGCCATGTCCCTCTATGCTGCTGATGATGCTGTGGTTGTCGCTCTCGTCGCAGCTGGCATCTGAGGACCCGCGCCAGGGACAGCAACCAGGATAAGGTTGAATTTAAAAGGAAAACAAAATTAATATTGCAAAACATCTCCGCACAAAGGCAGAGTCCAAGAACTCAACAATAATAAAGGAACCGAAATGGCAAAGCACAAACTTATATCCAAGAATATATGATAAAAACCTTATTAAATAAGGATTTCTTTATTTTCAAGGAAAACCCATATTGCACAGGTTTTCCTTGAATATTTTCGACACGATATTAACTCTGGGAAACCCCCTCTATTAGGTATGAAAGCAAAGTATTGCTATTGAGATATTACAATAAATATCAGAAATATGAAATTATATTACAAGGATTTATGGACTCATTAAATTGCTTCTCTTTCCTTTGCTTAAATAAATTAAATTCACTGAAATTCTTTTTTTTAAAGAAAGAGAATCCTATTCCCGTTTTACATGAGTAAATAAATATTTTTTTCTATGCATTTCTCGTATTTTACAATAATCTAATAAAAAGCTCAATAAAAAAATATGTAACAAAGGACCATGCAAAGTCAATAAAAGGACATGTGTATTGAACAGACAATAACCCATTTCTATGGAAGTCAGCCAAAGGCAAAACACCAGGGCAAATTTTATTAAAAATTTAATTTGATTAAAAGCCTTCTGCCCAGGGCCTTGAATTATATTAAATAAATTGTGGCTGGCATGTGATTAAAATGTAAAAAATAAGGATTTTCCAATGAACTCATAGAAATAGTGTTTCCATTGTTAAATATGTCTAGGACTTGATTATTTTATTATTGGTGGTGACCAACCGCTAGCTAATGTGTCCAGGGTCCCTCTGGGCGTCAACTTGAAATGTATATGTACTCAAGGAGCAGCACCTGCGGGCACCTAGTGTGTGTGCCTTTGCCAAGAATTATGCGCCCCAAGTTGAAGTCAAATATGAAAATGTTTTGCCAGAGAAGAGCCCGCAAAGAAAGCAAGAAAAAAGCAGGGAAACTTTTTCCGAGACATTTCCCAAAGTCAGTGTATGTATGGGGAATTTGCCTTCTGTTTGCTTTGCTGTTTACATGTTTATAGCCCAAGCTTAAGTTTTCCTTTTGCTGTTTTTCCAACAAAAGAAAGGAAAAAAAAATGGAGAAAAAACGAAGCGAAAAAATTTAATAAACTTTGTGTGCGTCGGTGGGCGCCATAAAAATTGTCGGTTAGACCCCGGAACATGGCTAAAAATATTGCCACAGACACACACATGACAGGTTGACACACACACACACTCGACCTGACGGTTACCCAGTTAAAAATTAAATATTAAATATTCATTTGCATTTAAGGAACTTTTGACACGTGAAAAGAGAGCAGCGGCGACCTGTCACCCTGTCTGTGGGAACTCCCAAAAAAAGTCCCTTAAAGGGGGAAAATGCACGTCTTAAAATATAATTTTACAAATTTCTTTTTCAATATTTAGCTTTACTCCTCATTAAGTTAGTTTAAATCATGAATTTCCCTAATTTTTCTCTATTTTTTAGTCACCTCCGATAGTCTTCCGTCTCCGCCTATCGATACACAGTATCAAGCTCTTATCGATAGTTTACATGAGACAGCTTTTGAGTTGTACCTTATTTCGATATGAATAATATTTACAATTCATATTTAACTTTGTTCCTCAAGTCGACTACATTGTAGGTTCATTCTTGCCCCAAAAGGCAGGCAAATCAATTCATATAAAAATAAAGCCTAGGATATACCCCTCACAGGCCCATAAAAACGGATTTTCAACAGTCCGGGAGTTTGTCTAGCAAAACTTTTCACTTACTCTTAATTAGCGGCTGTGTTCGCCGGCAGAGCTTACGCATTTTATTACCCAGCCAGGAGCCGCCAGGACTTAAAACTGTTGCTTGGAGGAGAGTCAGCGTTGGAGTCCATTAAATGCGGAGATTCAATGTCTATATATTTATTCACTGCCCAGGCTCAATCATTCGATTAATGAGTTCTGCCATTCGTCGCGACATTTGGCGCTCTCTTATTTTTGTGTATTTCGAGGCGAGGCTTTGCGATTAATCATAATCGGCTTCAAACATTCTCGAGGCCGCATTCAACCGAATTAATCACCGTGAAGTGCCCATCCATTATAGAGATGAAGAGGAGCTCTTCAGCTCCAGCTGGAATATCTCTCATTCAACAGTTTACCAAATGCAATTAAGTGGACAAAAGCGAATACTTTTCAGCCATGTACTGGTATCCTTTCACCTGACGGACTGAAGGAACCGATTATCCGTGTAACCCGTCAATGTCAACCCGCCTCCTCCCGGCTGTTGCCCTCTTTTTGGTTTTTCCTTGGCTTTTACAACAAAGAAAATATACAAAAAGGATTCGGGACATCAGACCTTTTTCGTTGTTCATTTGCCACTTTTTAAGTTGATGTTTAATTTTCGTTTTGGGCTCACTTCCGGCTCGCCTCCGTTTTATTATTTATAAAGGCGACTTTAATGCTCATCCAGGCCAGAGTCTAATATCCGTAGCACAACGACTGTCTAGGCTGACATGTGGGGGAAGCCGGGATTAGGAAGATCCTTATTCGGTTAATGACAGAAATACCATTAACTCTGGAGGACAAATTCAGCATAAAAGCTTCACCTTTACGGGGTACCATTAATTATCTAGATAGTAAGTATTTAATCTCGAGATTAATATATATAATCCACCAAAAAAGCCCGAGTGCTTTGGAGTTACTTTCTTGAAAAGCATAAAACAATGGCTAATGGCTTTGTAACTGGCAAATAGGAAGACCAAATTGAGTTAAGAAAGCCGGCTAAAACGAGGCCCCAGTTTATTGCCATTGCCTCCTTTGGCCAACATCAATGGAAGGCGTTCAGTTTGATAATGGCCATCCGGTCCTAAGTGCTTTAAACTGAACGCCAGACAGCAAGAAGTTTGCTCGTCCCTTGGGTTTATAGTCAGGTGCCGCAAAGCAACCATAATTGCATCAATGTGGCAGCCACAACTAGGGGGAAGCCCGTACGGAATTTTTAGTTATTTATTGATCTGGGATTTTTCTTTGATGATTTGCGTATTTCTTAACGAATTTGGTTCTATATTTTAAACAAACTGAATTTCTTAATATCTTTTATCTGTCACGCTTTAATCTGTAAGATGTTCTTATATTTTCCGCATGGAGCTTGGCAACACTGGCGTAGTCTAGAGAGTGTGGAGTCTGGAATCTGGAGCAAATTCAGCCAGTCAGCCAGCCCGGGGGAACCGGAAAATGGGGGCAGGTGTCGTTGCTGCCTTGTCAAATTCCCGAAATGGAAAACAAGTCCAAGGGACGCAGTCCTTAATTAACCTGCCAGCGATGGCCGTGCAGCATGCAAGTCGAGTCTACTTGCAGGCACGCACTTCCGCCTCACTTCGTGAGGGGTTTCCCCTATTTTTGTCGTCCGCCGTGGCCGGGGGTGGTCGGTGACTTATTCCCTAATCAAGCGCCAGCCCCTGCAGCGCCTGCATTTCCGCCTTGATTAGCCATCTGGCCGAGATTCCCCAAGAAATCGTTCCTTGCGTGTGCTTTTAATTGCGCTTTACAACACTGTCAAGTGATAAGACGGCAGGGCAATCAAGGCAAAATTATGTGAATGCGGGGGGCTTTAGTGTAAGACTGTTTTACATGCTAGTTGGTTACTTATTCAGTTTGGTACGCTCTATATAACCCTGGATAGTAACAAATAAAAATATTTATGAGAGAAAAAGTTATGCAACACTCCTTTAGGTTTAAGTTTCGCGTACAATATAATTATATAAATGGTATATAGGAAATCTATTCTAATAATATATTTTTAAATATTGTTAGAGGTGGAAAAATACCAATAAAATCGATAAGATATCGATAATTCCTAAAAATCAGAAGTTGTCTTTTAAATAGCAAACCAAATAAGAAAATTAAATTCTATATGGATAAAGGTTAATTGGTTAATGGTTATTATACAATATTAATATCATAAATTATTCAAAGTTAATACAGTAAAATATCATTACAAAGTATCGAATTTAGCATTCAAACTTGGATATTTTTGTAGAAATACTCACCGAAGTCGAAGGCCCGCTCAAGGATGACCGAGTGCCGGTTCTGGCTGCGCTCCTGCCGCTCCTGCAGACTCTTGTTCTTGGCCGCCGCAATGGCGGTGGGCGAGGAGGATGTCAGCTCGTCGCTGGACGTCGGCGGCGGCACAATCTTGATTGGCTTGGAGGCCTTCGAGGACTTCGATGGTTTCGATGGCTTCGATGGCTTGGTCAGGGTCGGGGAAAAGCCATAGACGTAGCCCTGAAGCTTTATCACGCCGCAGCTGTCCTCGCCGTCGGGTCCGAGGCGCATCTCTCTCTCCCGGGCCTTCTCCCTCTGCCGCTCGCAGTCACAGACGAGGGTCACATGCTTTTGGCCTTGCGGATCCTTGTGGAGGCAGCACTGCTTGCAGATGTTGCCGCTGCTGCTGGCGGCACTGGTGCCGGGTCGATCCGCTCCTGAAGTTGAGGCCGCCGCGTTCGTCGCGGACGCTGTTCTTGTCCTGGGATTCGAACTCTGGCTGTGGCCTTGATTCTGATTTTGATTTTGCCTCGGATTATGACTCTGGTCTTGGTTCTCGTTGGGAAGACTCGCTTGGGAGCCGCCGGTGCTGCCACGGCGCATGGGCAAGTGGTCATCGCCGCCGCTGCCGCCCACGCCGACGCCCTCCAGCTCAGCTCCCTCGCCGTCTCCCGCAGTTGAAATAGTGATGTCCAGGCTCCCCCCACTGCCAGAGCTGCCATGCGGCCCTGGGAGTGGGTTTGGTCCCGGTCCCGATCCCGATTCCACTGTGTTCAGTTCGTTTGTGCTGTAGCTAAGGGCCGCCCGAGAGCGACCCAGCGAGTTGCGCCTGTTCCCGGTGAGGGCGGAGACGGGGTCCGAGGCGCTGCCACCGCTACCACTCCGGCTGCGCGCATGGTAGACCGACATGTTGTGCTGTGGAGGAGTACAGAGGGGGGTTCGAGCTCCGAGCGAGTTTCGGGTTCTGAAGACTCACCTGTTGGCCCTGCGCCTGCTGGGTTGAGTAGCGGTCAGCGCGACCGGAGCTGTCCCCGCCGCTGTGGCTCCGCATGCTGCCGCCGTAGCGCTGACGCTGGCGGGGCACGGGGCTATTGTGGCGGGGTATGACCTGCGGATGAGGCGGAATGTTGTCAGTAGGTGTACGCAGGCGAGACTGTTACAGGGAGGGGGTCAAGGGGGTTAAGGTATCCGGGTTCCAGGTTCCAGGGTCCGACCAAAGGGGAGGCTCAGGGGTGGGACGGGACGGGGACTACCTTATCCTCCAGGAGATTGGCAAAGAGCCCCACATGATCCTCGTCTTCGTTCATCATAGCAAAGAAGTTCTTAAACGTGTCCGGAAACGAGGCCGGAAACTGGCCACGCGCCTCCAACTTGGTATCCATTATTATTCCCAACGCGCCTTCTATATCTTTGCTTTGTTTTTTTTTTCTCTCTCTCTTTTCTTTGCACTTTTATATTTTATTTGTTTTCTCTTTCCCAATAAAAAAATCGTTTCTGTTTTTTTTTTATTGGTCCCGACGTCGAATGCAATCGCAGACCAAGTAACATGCAAGGAGAGAACACTCATCAAGGTTAGAATAGGACAGCGAAAGCGAAAGCGATGGAAAAGGAAATGAACTAACGGAAAAACTAAGGGAAATTATGAATAAGAAATAATAAAGAAACAAAATAATAATAGCATTGGAAGCCATGTCGTAGTTTGTTCGATCTGTCAAGTCCTGTGCTCTTTGTTGGCAAAGAAAACCTTGGAAGTCTACTTATCGATAGTGTTTGTTGATAATCAAGGCTGCAAGTGCCTACTATCGATAGTTTTGATTGATAATCAGAGCTGAAAGTGCCTACTATCGATAGTGCCTATCGCAATCAGAGCTGCAACTATGTAGAATGTCAATAGTTGATAATTGGTTGATAATTGGTTTGAACAGCTTTCAATTGAGATTTTAAAATTGTATCTGTATTTGCGCTGTCTATTTAGAAAGAAATAGCATATAAGGATTTTTATTTAAAGAAAAGCGAAGAATTGAATATATATTTTGTATTTGCAAATGTAACAAATGGTAACAAAGGTATTTTCACTAAACATTTTCCCTCTAAGCTATACATTTTTCTTTTCTGTGTGTCTTTTAAGCACTCGAAACACTTGAGAAATGATCCCTTAATCTAGTTAAAATTTATTCATTCATATTTTGCATATCAAAAATCGGATCCATGACATTTATGGTCTCTCTCTCTCTCTCTCTTCCTCTCTGTGATTAGGATTAAGGCCGTAATACCCCAGTTTTCTTTGCTTGCTCAACTTTAATTGAAAGCGAACTTCTTTGAAAGGCTCGCGAACTCGAGAGCAAGCGAGTGGGTGTGGAAATTCAATGGGCGGGGCCATGTAAACTGTGACCCGCCAAATACTTAGCATACTTTTCGGCACCCCTTCGCCGCCTCCTCCACAGTGTTCCGCCGCTTTTTCCGCATTTTCCCTGAGCTTTTCCAAGCGGCTAAATTTGAAAAGTTATCAGACCGTCGCCGATGTTGAAGTTGGTGATGGAGATGTAGGGATGGAGCGATGGCGCTTCCGTTGTAGGTGTCACTCGAGCACACGCATCTAATGTTATATATACGCCCAGGATTATACATATATAAATATATATACATATATAGAGAGAGAGACCGCCTTTGGTTATACCAAAAAACATGGGACAAAATGTCGGCGGGTAAAAAGTTATTTTAATGGCGGTTTTTTCGGACTGGACCCCCAGCTTCAACTTTTATGCACTGCAAATGGACTGAGCTTGAGCCGGAGCCCTCGGAATACCCCCCATCGGGCATGTAAATGAGGTGCCGCAAAAAAAAAAAAGGAAAACCAAACAAAATACAATATTTTCACTTGGCAACAATATCAAAATTCCGGGCCGCCTTTCATGGGAAGAGGAGTTTGCAAAAAGCAAATTGATACCGCGCAAAAAATGGGAACTTTCGATAGTTTGATGAATGAAACCAATACCAAAAGCTGAATTATAAATAGAGAAAAGTGCAGTATATAGTTGCTTACTGATTAGTTTCCAGCTGAATACCTAGCAGGGCATGAGGAGAAAATATCAAATGAAAATAAAGCTGTAAGGCATAAAATAATTGGGAATGCATACTGAAAAATACAGAGTCCCTAATGAAGAGTTGGCAGAAACTAAGCTCGGCAAGGGAAGACGTCAGAGATAATGGAAATTCAATCACTTCTCGATGTAGAGGAAAATAAAGTGGAAAAGCAAGTTGCGTAAGGAAAAATTTAATGAAGCTCTTGGGTTACTGACAGGTTTCGTTATAATTAAGTGATTAATGAAAATGGTTTTTATATAATATATATTCTTCTGGTTTCCCATTTGGCCAGAATTTCACTCCGATAACCCTTGAGAATGTTAGAATTCCGAGAATTTCATTTTATAGCTTCAATTGCTCATTAATTGTCTTAATTCCTTAATTCCCAAAAACCTCAAAAAGCCATAAAAACCGCTGGTAAAATACAAAATTCTGCCAAATACTTAAAAGCAATAAGGGAGAGCAAGTAATGGCAATATGATGAGTAAAACAATTCGAATTCGCTTCGCTTTTGTGACTCAACAAGTGGCTTCACTTTTCACCGAAAGGAGTGGCGTGTCTAGACCAAGATCCTGTTCCACAAAGAGGTCAGCAGTCAACAGTCGAGAGCGCCAATTAATTGCAGTGCAACAAAAAAGCAGTTACTTCCACTGCAAACACACTGCAAGAAAATGCCAAGCCAAGAAGAGACAAGCCAGAGTTGAGAAAGAAACGATATTTGATTTTATATCGATAAACATCGATATATTCCCAGCGCTACTTGAAGCTTGAATTCTATTTAATTTTTAAAATTAAAAAACAAAGCCACAAATGGACTAGGACATATAATTTGCTAATTGTTCCGCCAACTCTGGGAGGCGTCAGCGAAAGTGCATCCCTGAACTAACACACTCTGCATTTTGTGCAGCAAAATTAAGGGGCTAAGTCCTACTCCGGCCTCAACCGTGTCAAGTGGCAGTCCAAACCCGAACCCGAACTTCAACCCGAGAGCGTTGGGCTTATTAAAAAGTTGCGGCTGCTGCGTGTGTGTGTGTGTGTACACGCGGAGAAAACACAAGCACCTCTAATCACGAGCAACCCGCGAACGTGTAATTACCTAGCATCAGCATCAGCAGCATCCGCCATCTGTTGATGTGACGAGGAAAACAGAAAGGCCTGTGATTAATGGGTTAATTGCTGCGCGGTTTTCCATATGGTCAGCAACGGCAGGAGTAATTTTCTTGCTATTTTTATAGGTCCATATAATTGAACTGATGACATTTTCTAGTCTCAATGATAGTAAATAAAGCTATCCTGATAATATCAGCATCTGAATAGTAATTTTCACATAAAAAATACTTCGGAAAATGAGATAATAATCAATCCGCAGAATAATATTAGACATACGATATTAATCGATAAAAAATCGACAAAAATGTCTATTCTTGAATTCTCTATCTCAGGCTTAAGTGTTTTTTTAGATTTTAATACAAATTCCCATAGAAACAAAGACTTGATAAACCATAATTCCCACTTCAAAAATACTTCAGAAAATGAGAAAAGAATTAATCCGCAGATTAATAAATATTATTTAATATTAATCGATTAAAAATCGACAAAAATGTCTACTCTTGAATTTTATATCTCAGACTTTAGTGTTTTTGGGTTTTAATACAAATAATACTTCAAAAATACTTCAGAAAATGAGAAATTAACTAATTCGCAGTTTAATAATTAATATACGATATTAATCGATTAAAAATCGACAAAAATGTCGTATTCTTGAATTCTCTAGCCTCAGACTTTAGTGTTTTTTTTAGATTTTAATAGAAATTCCCACAGAAACAAAGGTTTTCTCACTGTACGAAACTCCCGTAATAAGGGGATTGGCTAAGGGCTTTTTTGCTAAGCGTTTGAAGCGTTTAGTGCCCTCGGAAACAGGGACAGGCGTTGCCCAGTTTCAACAAAAAAAAAAAATATAAAAAAAATACATACTAATATGTATATGTATGAGGATGCCTTGGAACCGGGACTCGGCACCTCACTGACCCACAATCCACAATCCACAGACCTCATGTCGGTGTCGGTGGTGTGGCCCTTTTAATTAGCAAGCCAAATGTAAATTGCATATATACGTACCTCCGACATACATACATTGTAAAGACGCTGAGGCTGGGATGCATGAAGCATATATTCTTTATTCTCTGGCTTATTCAGATGTATTTATATTAAGTTAACGAGTTCTCGGAGGCCACAGTTTCAGTTTTGGGAAGCTGCTTATGGTGCAGCAGGTTGCCCAGGGGCCTGCCTGGCTGCTCTTGGAAATAAGCTCAATTGTGAGGCAATCAGGGAGGGGACTGTCATTTGATAAGGCCCAGAACATGATGCTAAGGTTAAGAAGCAGTGGCAGAGAGGGTGGGGTAAGCCTGGCATCCTGCCGAAGCTCGAGGCAAATGCATATTCTGTTGCAACGGCAACTTTAACTGAGACTCAAAATCATGGTTACCTGGCAATAGCTCGTTAGCTTAGATATTAATTCGAGGTAAATAAAACCGAGCCGCATGCACATTTCATGGTCCCTTATATTAAACGGATCAAGTAACAAGTCGACTTAAGACAACAGTGTGTATGCATTAACTATTCCCAAGTCCTTAAATTTAAAGCAAAGAAAATGTTGGGCTCAGCGAAGACAGCTTAATGTGATTGGAAAATGTATGTCTAAAATCCGACTAACAGAAAAATATAGCACAATAGTTCGTTGACATCAGCTGCAGCTGCTCAAATATTCATTTCCGTAAATAATCTCACGGTTTGTCAATCAATTCCAGTGGCAAATAAACCAGCTCTCCATATTTTTACAATTCTGACTTCCAGCCACTTGAGAGGGCTGTGTGTTTGTGTGTGTGTGCACAACACTAGAGGAGGTTTGTCCACTTCTTTCTATTTCATTTTTGGAATTTTTTTTGCACTGCAAAAAATGTTTTAAGCTTGGAGCTGGGAAAATAATTAAAGTATTAAAACCGATTTTAAATCGATTCATATGGAGATTACTGAAATAATCGATAATGTCTATGTTTGTATACAAGAAATCGATTTTAAATCGATTCATATCGATATTACTGAAATAATCGATAATGTCTTGGTTTGTATGCAAGTAATCGATTTCAAATCGATAAATATCGCTGTTTGGTCAGCTGTCGTCTAGATAAATTTACGAAATGTTGAAGTTTTAAGTTGGATGCAGTTTATTAAAAACAAAAAAATAAATCTTATTAATTCATTAATTATATTTATTCTAGTTTTGATTTCGAGAAAGTTATTTATCTGTACAACTTGTATTTTAAATGTTTTTTAGCTCTAATAATTTATTGTTTACAATTAAAATAGACATTTATTTATGGCTACATTTTTTTGTGGCCTTCTTCAAGCGGATTTCCTCGGGGCTCACTTGACTTTTGGGTCCCGCAAAAAAAAGGGGACCCATTTTCCAACCCTTGCCCTGTGAAATACTTGCCATTTTGGGCATTTTTCCGCTGATTGTTTGCTTAGGCCGCGACAGTGTGCGAATATCCCGATAGATCCCAGTTTCGGAGCTGATAATTTATGCCGCTGACTGACCCAAACTCGAGGAACCCGCACAGAGGGCGGGAGTTCTTGGCCAAAAGGCAACGAGAACCGAACTGAAGTGGCACTTGGACAGTGGACAGTGGACATTGGACGTTGGAGGTTGCGCTGGGCAACACACTAACCGGACAACAAAACACGGAGCTGGCAAAAAGGAGCCAAGAAATAAATAAAAAGGCGAATGAAATTGGATTTGCACAACTACAACACATGTTTAAGGGCGGCGAACGAAATGAAATGAAAATGGATGAATGGGCCAAGGGAAGCGGACAGGAACGACCGACTAACGGACGGAGAACCTTATAAATGTTTAAGCAACAAAAACGCCCCGGCTCCGTGCCCGTTCCGCCCCAAGAAAAACAGAGAAAAATTATGGACAAGAAATAGAATAACAGAAAAGGAGCCAGCGAGTCTCACTCCCTTTCTTTTGGAAGGCCCAAAAAAGAGCTACAGGGGGGAAAATGGATTGAGTTTTATTCTAAAAAGAATGTAACAATTATTTTTATTTATGAATTAAATAGGTTCTTTGGCTCAATTATAGTGTTTCTATATTTTATCTACTTATTAAAAATTAAAAAATAGTTCCTTAAATCAAAAACTGCCTATTTTCCAGGACAACATAAAACGTTGCCTACTTTTGGGCATTCAAATGGAGTTTTCAAATCACAAGAAATTTCTTTGACTTTCTCGTAAATAAATTGAATTGAAATGTTTTTTAAAAAAGATATGGCATACTTTTGGACACAATCTTTAATGATTTCCATAACATTTTTTTGTTTTGTGTTTTCTAAAAAGTTAGCCAAGTGTAGGCCATTTTAGCCCGAGTGTCTTCTTGCCCTGAGTTTATTCTTTTCACATTTGCTGCCGAAGGACCGACGGGAGGTTAAAGGATGTGGCCAAGTGGAAAGCGGAGGCTGTGCTGTTGTCCTGGGCGGCCACTTGCGGCATGTTGATCTAGCTGTTAAGGCGTTTGTAATGACAGGGATAAAGTTTTATGACAACAGCCGCCGGGCCGAAACTTTGGCTTTCACCTTCCTCTCGTGACGGCTTGAATGCGAGTCCTGAAACCCTCACATAGTTTTTCGGGGCTGTTAAGCCAAAGGATAATTAACGAAAAAAAAGCATTGCCATACAAAAAGCATCTGATTGACAGACTTTGGCGAGGGCGAGGCTAAGGAATAAAGAGCTGGCTACTCTCATTGGGCTCTTTTAATCAATTTCCAGAGATTCAAAGAGCCAAACGAGGAGCCGAAAATGCATTTTGGCATTGGATAGAGCTGTCCAGGAGGGAAATGTCACATTTTCCCACCTCGGGCAAGCTTGCCACAAACAAACTCGTTTTAATATCTGCCCGAGTTATTGGGCATTGAAGCGTGGTGTTGACTTTGGCCACAAAGAATTTTTCCAAACTGCCGACATCTGTTTTGGTTTTTTTTTTCTTTTTTTTTTCACCTCAAAGGACCGATACGTGATATGTGATTTTTGTATTGCCATTTATGGGCACATATTGCCTAGTATTTGTATAAAAAGGAGCCAGTTGCTTTTAATAACTGTTGCTGTGTTGACATTTTAACATTTGAGTGAATGTGAAACAAGATTTTTTAGACCTCATATCACTGATATCTCAGCCGGAAAGAGACAAGTTTGGTTTTTAATATCGGAGAGTGTTTGGAGAAGCTTTATTGCTGCCGCATACCCGTGGGCCACCTTTCAGGGGGTTTCCCTTTTTGGCCCGAAATATGAATTTCCAGGAGGAAGCCTCAAAGTTTCAACAGCGATACTTGGGACTGCCATTAAAAAAGGCTTAAATTGCATTGTTGGAAATCATTTTCGATAATGGCTTCCGACAGCAATAATTTTCCACAAATTGTGCAACAATTTCGCAACAAAGCAACGCCCACAATGAAAAGCACACGGAATTTCCCAAGGAAAAAAAAAGGGAAAAGAAGCGAAGGGAAAAACAAATGCAAAATGCAAATAATTCCATGATTGTTGAGGGGCCAGAAGACCATTATAATTTGATAGTTCGGAACTACAAAAGCCCTCCTTGCCACTGATTGGCCAGATTCTCAAAAATAATGGCTAAATTGTTAACTGCCTTGGCGGAGCCAAAGAAAAGATTCATCGAAAGTTGGCAAATGGCATAATGATGCAACCGCTTGCCCCCGGAAGTATCCAATCGGATTTATATTTATTTATTGATGCTTCCTTCCGTTTGATTGCCAGCTTATTGACTCCACCGACCCGACCCGTACCCCCATGCACATTCTGCTGACAGCTCCGAGTGGGTCAGCTCCGAGTGGGGCTTGTAGTTGGAAAAAAAAAATGATAGACTCAGCCGGACACGAAAGCGCTTCATCCGGATCTAGGACTGTCCTAGCCTCCTGCGGTTGATGGCCTTTTGTGAATAAATGTATATATTTCTTTGGGTAAACTCTGTTTTCGATTTAAGCCATTAAAGTTTTCTGTTAGCTTAGGAACTGGCTTTTCTTTGCCCTTTGTTTTGGTAACTAAAATCAGAAACTATGGTTAATGATTGCAACACCTCATGTTACAAATTTGCCTCTACAAATTCCCATTTAAAGTTTCTTAATCAATTCAATTACTTTGCTGTATTTAATTTCTCTTACGCAATGTGCAGCCACTTGATACCATACCCACACCCATACCCTTTGCACAACACAACCCATCCACCTTTAAAGGCAGCAGCCCTTGGCCCCCCTCCTGGCCATCACGCCCGCCAACCAATTCTAATTAATCAATCGCTAATTGGTGCCCATTGCCAATATTAATTGATTCCACTACAGACACTTCGGCCTGGCTGGAGCGCATTAAGATGTCTCTAATTGTAATTGGACACATGTATGAGCCACTGCCTCCGGGTTCCGGAATCGGAGCATCGGTAGAGTCAGCTGCGGAGGAGCTTGAATGGCTTCAGGGGGCTGTTCAGGGGTGAGCAATGTTTAGTTCCAACAACAAAATTATAGTCGTTGAGTTTCACTTAAATACTTGCAAAATAATTATATATTCGAGAAAAGGAATTGCACATTGCAGCTTTCGTTGTCAGCAGTTTTGCAGTGTCCTTTCTCGCTTCACAAGGAGGAGTACGACTGACAGAATATCTTGCCACCTGTTGCGGAATTATTTAATTTCCTTAAATCAGTAGTATTCGCAAATGAATGGCACAAAGGATCTTCCTCGTGGGTACAGGAATCCAACTGTGAAAAATCAAAGGGGATCAGTGACTGCCATTGGATGGATACCCTTCCGCTGTCGCCCTTTGATTTCGTCCGAGGGAGAGAGCACATTGAATAATCCAAAAGAAGGAACAATGCCATCGAAAGTATGGATTGCAAAATGTATTCCGTCAACAAACATGGAGCAGAAGCGTGTGTATTCCGTGGGTAGCCAGGGAAAAGTGGGTTGGTGTGTAATCAGTTGTCGGGCATCTGTCAGGGCATTGGCGCCCGAGCAGGGCCCAAAGCCAAGCTGTCAGCCGACGGCTTCATCACTGTCAACTCGAACTGTGCGAATCATTATCGCGACGTTCCCGTCAACGGGGTTTTTTAGCGCGATTTCAAATCGCAAAATTACTAAACTTGGGGAAGCATAAATAATATCTATGTATTTTTTGCACCAAAAGGTAAATAAAGGAGGTCAACGGTAGCATCAGTTGTGATTTATAGAGTCAAAAATCGGAATTTTCACCTTTTTTTGTAATCAAAAGAAAGAAATTAGACTGGTTATAGTGTGCCCATATGCATATTTTTACAAAATCTCCTAAAGTAGCAATCTTAGTGTGGCAGTTGCATCCGAAATATTCTAAAGCTTACAGAACATTCAATCATTTTTAATAATATTCCGCCCAGAAGCAAGGAGCATGTCCCAAAATGTCTCATTATTTATGAACTTGCTCTGCCTCCATAATGGAAGTAAGTAGGAAAAATGAAGCATAACTTTAACACAGGTTTTCTGCTTCAGTTGCCCTTTTTTCCTGCCCATTTCGGAAGCTCAAAATATTTTTAATTAAAATTAATTTCACATAATAAAGTGCGCCAGGCAGTTGAAGTGCCAACTGCGAGGAATGAGACGCGAGGCAGGAGCAGTTCCATGGGGCAGCCGGAAGCATTTCAAGCGACTGTCAGGCTGGCGTGCCACTTCATTTGTACTATTTGCACCAAGGCCCCCCTCTCTCCTCGCCAGAACCCCAACCGTGCATCGTGCCATTCCTACTTCGCAGCACTTGTGCAATGGCATTTAAATACCAGCAACATCAGCCACGTTGCTCTTTAGCTACGGCTCCGGCTCCAGCTGACGGCAGTCCACGTTACCGGAGCTTACTTTTATTGCACGCAACAATTTGGTGCACATTTTTATCCCTCCATGCACTCGCAAAAAAATAAATAAAACAAATCGAGCATCAATTCTGGGTTCCCTTAGTTCTCAATAATAAATTTAAGAAAAACTGGTACGATAGAAATGAACGAGTGTGCCTTTAAATGTTTATAAGAATTAGAATTTAAATTGCAAATCCCTGCAAGAAACTAGTTTTAAAAATTAAATTCTTTCACCTAAAGTTCCTTGAATTATTATAGATATTCCCCAAAGAACTCAAAGCGAATAAAATGATTTAAAGATTCCTTATTCATCAGTTCTTTTTTCTTGGTGTTAAAGTTGTGGGTCGAAGGATGCCGACGGTGGTGGAAGAACGCTTCCGGGGATGGGAGTGCGGGTGCAAGGCTTCGCTTCTTGGAAATAAGGTATTGTGTCCGCCATAAGCGACCCCAATTGCATTGCCACGGAGCAGCCGAGAGGATGCGGCTGACTTCCTGGTGAAAGGCAGAGGGATTATCCTGGAGATAGTAGCCTGGGACAATGACACCTGGGTATCTAAGCCGTCGAATCCTCAACAGGCGACCAAACAATGTTATTATGGAAAAACGTGTGCCCCATGACCTTTGCAATGACAAAAAAACCAGCAAGTTAATAAGCCTTTCAATCAAACTAATGTGATTCTGATTACCTTAATTTAAATTAGGTTCAACCTGAAAGCCACTGAGCAGCAGATTGACATAAATGGATGTTAACGAATGCATCTCGCCAAATGAATCCAACCATTATTACGCATTTTGATTGGCCGCACAGCATTTTTTGCTGTTCTGTTCTGTTCTGTTTTTTTGCCTTATTATTTTGCATGACAGATATTAAACATTACTTTTACATTTGCTTGTTTTTCACTCGCCCCCGCCGGCCAGCCAGAAATTTGATCATTAATCACCATTAAACTAGACCAGCGCGACGCCCACAGCTTTTTCCATCACACAGTGGCTTCAAATCGCCATGGACCGAGTCTTGAAGGATTTTCGCATCTGCATGCAACAGTGTTCACTGTACCGTTGCTGGTCCGTCGCATGGACTGTCCATTTGTTAGACTTATCTCTGCCAAAACATATTTCCGCACTTAGCCATCGTTTCTGTGTAAATGACATTTGAGCCAAAATCAAAACCCTTATCCTGCTAATTTAGCCTGATTTTGCAATGCAAAATGCGAAAGGGAAAATGCAACGCATCGGATTGGCAGGCTCTGGCTCTGGCTCTGGCTTGTAACTTGTAATTTGTGCGCTCTCCCATTAACTCATTATTCTCCTCTACTTTCAGGCTAAATCATATGCTGTGTCATTTGTCAATTTCAATTTCCAGAGAGCTCGAAAGGTGTGAATTTACGTGGGAAATGACATGGCTCCCAAGAATTTGATATTATGTGACCTTTGGCTTTGACAATGTTAATCAAATTATATCTTATTTACACTTCATCAAATTGCAGTTGCATTAATACAGTTTCCCAGGATTTTGTTTGTCACAAACTCACTCATTGGAATTTTCACTTCGATAACCTGTCAATTTTGATAACTACTCATGAGCACAACTGTACTTGGTAGGCTTGCGCTTGCAACTTGCCACAGAAAATAGACAAACTAAAATTTCCCAACACAAATGTACTTTCTAAAAGAGAAGGTGAACCTTCTTTATATGAATTTATAGTAAACGGATAGACAAAACTTTTAACTCGAATCTGTAAACTAGTTTGTACATGTCTGTACTTGTTTTATATTTTACTCAGAAAACTGTCACCTCTAAGTGTTGAAACATACGATCATAATGTAATAACTATAAACTTGCCACAGAAAATAGACAGACTTAAAATTTTCCAACACAACTGTACTTTCTAAAAGTTAAGGTGAACCTTCTTTTTATGAATTTATAGTAAAAGGATAGACAAAACTTCCAACTCCAAATCTATCTTTTTTTTTTACAACTCTGTAAACTTGTTTGTACATGTCTGTTCTTGTTTTATTTTTTACTCAGAAAACTGTCACCTCGAAGTGTTGAAAAATGCAATCCTAATGTAATAAACTAAATAGTACAGTTATTCGACATAACCTTACTTGATGGAGACGTGTTAATATTTCCAACAAAACATTAATTTCTTAAAAAATGTGACTTTGGGAAATTTGACAGCTCTACTCGTATTCTCCTTTTGTGAATTTATAGCTGTCAAAACTGTCACCTCAAAATACATGTAGCCTGCGAAAGGTGACAATGGTACATTTTCCTGCACAACTGTACTTGTTTTTTATCCTAATTCTTGCGAAGAAGTAAACTGTCACCTTGAAGTGTTAAATAATACAATGATTGCGATAACACTGCGTATACGCAACCGATTTGAGTGAGTGCCAGCGGTTGCCCTACACTTAATTCCCCTCAGTGGCTTTTTTTCCAGACTTTAAGCGCTAAGCCAGCCGACAGCCGACAATAGCGACTCTGCTGGGAGAAAGTAACTTTAATTATTGATTTTTATTTGGGCTCTGGAGGAGCCGGAACCGAGGACAGACAGCGACGGGGACAAGACGGCTCCAGTATGTTCGGTATGATGTATCTCTCTGTGTGTGTGTGTGTTCGTGCGACACATTTTTATTGTAGTGCCGCGCTGCTGCTTTACCTTAATTACGTTAAATCGATATTGTGTGAGGTTAGAGATGAAGCTGCAAATGGAGCTGCCAAGTGAGGGAGAGCCAAGCCCTCGAAGAACAAACAGAAGCTGGCCGCCAGTAATTCATGGCCCAAATGATGGCCCCGCAGGTGCCAGGCCTCACCCCCAATCACATCTAAAATTCAGCGGGGCGAGCCACCAACAAAATGCTCTTGTTGATTAGTTTAAACGCTTTTGTATTGACGGCGGGCGGAATATGGTAAATAGATTTGTGGACTTTGGCGGTCAATACGGATTTTGAATAGGCCTCAATTAATAAGTACGTGCGGCTTCTGATTGGAAATGTGATGCGGACGGATGTCAGAAAAAACAAAAAAGCCCATGGCTAAAACCCGGAATTTTACACACGGTTTTTATAATTGAATTGTGTATTTTTCCGGTAATGGAATTTTGAAATAAAATTGCGTTGCTCTTGTGATTTCGACATGCAACTGTAATTGGAAATATTCTATTAATTTTTCTGGGACTCTAATAATTGTTGATTGTTTGACCTTTTCATAGAGAGAGAGATATATATCGAAATGCTTGGCACACGCAATCCTTTCCAAAGAATTCCTGGTAGCAACTGTCCTTGGTTTTTCGCTTCATTAGAGATTCAATTTCAGTTTTTATCAGTTATTTCATTTCACACGAAAATAATTATTATTTGCCGTGACAATCAATTCGCGCTTACTTACACGCTTTTACACCTCGATTTCATCATTGCATTTCAATTTGGCTTTCCGCCCCCGAAACTAATCGGAGGGAACAGGTGTGTTCATATTGCAAATATGATTTTAATTGACGGACCAGTGATTCCGTATCGCTCTGGCCTCTGGTTGCGCCCCCACTGATTTTCCACATATTCCTCGATATTCCTCGATATTCCTGATTTCTGATTCCCGTTGACAGCTTGCCACATTTTAATTACGGAATGCAAATTGCCCTGCATCGCATTTTAACTGCGGAGCATAATTCTGCAATTCAGCGCGCAAGTAATCTAATAATGCCACAAATAGGATTGACCAATATGTTGACTACCTATTCGGTATATATCCCATTTAACTGGAAAACTCTGAATTAGCTTAAGCCCTTGATAGTTTTTTACAAGTTTTATGTATATTTAAACCTTTTCCAACTACTTAGTATATAAACCTTTCTCATATCATAAATATAATGCCTGTTAAAATCAATTGCGTACTTAAAACCCTTTAAAACTCAGCCTTTTCAAAGGGAAACCCCCCAAAAAACTGGTCACAGCAGTGGGTGTGATTGAAAATCAACGGGGATCGGGACCAGCAGTTGCTATTAGCCAGAAACATACGAAACCCACTGAAACCGGAACCCCGTCGGCTTTTTTGAGTCATTCTGATTATTTTGGGGACTTTTGTCCGCTATTCCTTTCTTTCAGCCTGGGGCTTGAGAGCGCGTAATTAGTCGAACCGTGTACTCATATTTGCCCGGAGCAAATATTAGCCCCAGCAACACCCACTACCCACCACTTCATCCCCCCCCAGTGTCACCACTCACTGACTCCACTGGTTACCTAACCCCTTCCTGCCTTTGTCCCTGCTCCATGCTCCATGCCACTCCACTTTTCCCTCGACTTGTGCGTGTGCTTTCGGCTCGTTTTTGGCAGCTCGAAACTCCAAGTTCAAGTTGGTGAGAAGGAGGTTACATGTGTCACCTACATCCCCATTCAGATTTGCCCTGTCCCTCCACTCCCGCACTCGAGTTTCTGGCTTAGATGAAATGCCCGACTGGCTGCCAAAAGATAAGATATACATACTATATAACAGACACTGGCGGAGGGAAAGCGTATACACAAAGCAAAATATTTGTGTTCCTTATCTTTCAAAAAATAACAGAGAGTTTAGGTATAATGGGAAAGGATTGTAGCCTTCTAGGAAGGTTAAAAGGTTTTATTTTTAAAAAGAACTAAGGTTAGTTATCATCAATTCTTTCTTAATAAAATATATACAATTTAAGGAAATAAACTCTCAAGGAAACAAACTCCCAAGGAAATAAACTCCCCTCGCCCAAGAAACCCTATCAGAGGTACCTTTAGGTAATTTTTACAAACAAAAATAACCTTCTTTTTCGCTCACTGCACAAACTCAGAGAAAGAATAGTACAGCAAAGTCGAGTAGTGTATTTTATTGATATAATGGAGCATTGTCAACGCCCAACGAAGATAAGCGATGGAGAACAGACGCCGCCAGAAGCTGCGGACCGAGTCCGTCATAATTAGTTTGACAATGGAACAGGCCGCGAATGGGGTGCGATGGATAGATATACATAGATGGATATAGATGGATATAGATGGATGGTCGCCGTTCGTTGGATATATTCGAACAAGTGGCTTAGTGGAGCGCGACTCTGCACTGCGTGCTGATTGAGCCTATTAAGTATACGCCCTGTTGGCTCCCCCGTCAATTAATTATGGAACAACAATGGCCGGATGGATAGCCTCAGCTCTCTCTCTCTCTCTCTTATACAACAGCGGGCGCTGGCTTAATTTTATGATTGATTAATCCATAAATATTAGATCAATAACAGGAAGCAGCAGGCGGCAAAAGTAGCGGGAGGTCCATAGAAATCTTTAAATTTTATAGCATACTTTGCCGGGCTGACGAAAGGGCTGAACGTAAGGCGCTGCAAGTCAATTTAAATGTCAATAAATATTTAGAGGGACTCGGGTTCTAGGTTCTCTA
>JAEIIF010014425.1:0-12029 GCA_018874455.1 Drosophila trapezifrons | reverse complement strand
ATCCAGACGCGTTTCGGTCTCTGACCATCGAGACTCTCATCAGTGGACTTTGCTATATGATCGACACCTAACAGTAGCCCCTATATAAATAAAAATATTACTTATGAGTTAAAAACACGAAATAATATTTTAAATATATATTTTTGAACATAATAATAAATACAGAGTTAAAGAAATTGTTATGAAAGCTTTAACACCCTAAAATAATTGACCGATTTCCATCAAGACCTGATATAATACATCCTAGCTTCCTTTTGTAATATTATGCGTGAGAATTTAATCTAATAAATTCCTCCAAATGTTCAAATGTAAATTGTCAACCCTCGCGGAGTGAAAAATGTCAATAAGTTGCAGACAAATTGTAGCTATCTCACTCGCCCTCCCAATCGGATTCGCAATCACATTGCGCATACGCCACGATGGTCTTTATATATCTGCAGGGTGTGTGGTGTGTGTGAGTGTGTGCTGACGACTGCAATTGTTGCCTTTGATTTGGAATTTGCAAAACACTAAGAGCTGATTATGCGGGCGAATAATTGATAAGTGCTTGGGAAATAATTGAGCTTTTGTTAAAGATTTTATTTATTTACAGAGATTACTGGATAAATCGAAGGATTTTATTTATTTATTTACAGAGATTACTGGATAAATCGAAGGAAAAGGGATTGAAAGTTTGGATAAAACATAGGCATTGTGTCTTGAATTAAATTATGTTGAAGGGTTTGCCAAAGAAACATTTTATGAAGTAAACAGGCAAGCTTAGTTGGATTAATTCAAAGATATTTGATATAAGAAAAGTTACTAGCAAGATTTAACAATAATACCGCTAATAAAAGCTGGAATCTTACTAAGGACAAGATAAAATATTTAATAAATCCTTAATTGAGAGAATGGAATTCTTCATTTTCTTTTCGGTGAAGATATTTGCGGAATTGCATTTGGCTGCCAAGTTTTCTGCTAATTGCTCGCCGCGCTAATGACTCTAAGCTGGATTCCGGATGCTGGCCACTAACTACCGACCACGCCCCCACCAAGGACCGCGGACCGAGGACCACTCGCCAACTGCCATTTGCGGCAACTAAGCGCAATTAATTAACAAACCCGAGCGATTGAAATGAAAAAAGGGGACAAGGAATAGAAAAAAATTATACAAAATGTTGGTACTTCATAATGCCGCATGGCGGTCGTGTCCCCACGTCCACGCCCACGCTGCTGCTCACGGAGAGTTGGCTAAAGAAAATGCAGCTTAATGCTGAATTAATTCCAATTACCACATCCTGCTCCCTGCCCCACCCTCCGGCATCCTTGACCATCGCCACTCGGCAGCTGGCCAGCAATTTAGCCGCTAATGCGCGGAGTGCGGCCAACAAAAGCCGTCGCACGCGCTGACCTCCAGCTCGGTCCGGCACACGGCGGGAAAAAGTGTAGATTTCAAATATAATAATTTACAGAGCTTAATTTATTAGAATTGGTATTGAAATAGATTCGTAAGAACAAGATCGTAACGTTCTTAGATTAAAAAATTGAACTTCTATATCCTTTTTATGGATTTTAGAATCTTCAATTTCTCCCCATGCATTGCCATCGCCATGGCCTTTTGTGCGAGGCTTCAACATGAAATTATTTTATATAAAAATTCTCCTCTTTCCGCCATCGGGCCATCGGCCACTTGTTTGGCTTTGAGATGAATCACTAATTAATTATTAATTAAGTTGGAAAAATAGCCAAACACTCCGCCCCCGCGCGAAATGAGAGATGCCTTTGCATTCAGTTTTTGAGACTTTTGAAAGTATTCCAATTTTCTAGCATTTTTCTCTTTTCGTTCGCTTTTTGCCCAGAAGTTCTGCCTGCGAAGGGAAAACTTTTGTGCAGCCCGGAAAAACTTTTGGCACAATGTGTCGCCTACCAGAGACGACCACGCCCCTCTATTTTCCAGTTCCAGCCCAACTTTATTTTTTTAGAGAGCGAAAAGTTTTTACTGTCGCATTTCTCCGACTCCAGAGCAGACTCCGGAGATCTGGGCACTAAAATGCAGGCTTTCAGGGAAAGAAACCCCCTTCGTTAGCAGGTCCTTGGCAGGGATATAAAGGCAAGGCAGCGGCTGGCTTCTGCTTAAACAAAAAGCACGTGTCCTGGAGCTCCTTTCATGAGGAACTGACCTTCCGACGCGGACGCGGACACTGGCCATGTGCAAATTGTAAACTGCAAGAACACACTCATGTTCATGCGAAAAAAGCAGAAAACAGAAAACACAGGCGAACGCAGCCCAGAAAAGCGCAAACATTTATATTTAATTGGTGGTTTTTGTGGCCGAGAAGTGGCCGTGGCCAGCCCTGCTCCCCGTGGCCTTGTGTCTACCCAATTGAGTTTCAAAGTTGCAATTAGAGCAGCTTCACCGAGCGACTGCCCAGATTTTCACAGGGCGATATATGTATATGTACAAAAGGTGAAGTGGCTGCACAGGGAAATAAAAGTAGTAACTTATGAAACTATCAAATATTCCGTGAGCAAATTAAATACTGTATTAAAAGGCAAAGGATTTCTTAGAAATCTATAGACAGTACAAATAATAACTCTATAAACTATAATAGGTTACAAATATTTTATCCTATTTTGATATTTATGTTGACTGTAATTTTATAATTAAAATATTTAACTGCAATTTCTTGTACAACTTTTAAAATTATTAAACATTTCTTAGCAGTTAGGAAGAATAAAATATTTTATTTCTTACTTTAGACACCTTTTAAACTCAGCTAAAAATGAACTAGAGACTTCTGCGCATTCATTAAATCGAATACTATAATTTTTACTATTATTATATCTTATAATTAAAGCTCCTTTTCCTACATTTATTTAAATAAAACATTTCCCTCATTAAAACGATGTCAGTTCCTTGACTATCATTTTTTTCCCGCTGTGTGTAGGTGGGCAGGTGGCCCAGGTGAATTGCTGAATTGGTGGCTGCATACAATGGAAACAGTTGAGATTGGGGCAGCAAGGAGAACGGGGAGCGGAGAAAGGAACCCCAGGAGCAGAAACAATGCACATTCAAAAGAAACAAGTCGCAGACCATTAAGCTCGAATAGAATCTCGGACCGGAGAACATTCAAGAGCAAACTGTTTTACAAATACAGAATAGAAAAAAAAGAGAGGGTAACGAGGGTACACTGGAGTATATTAAATTATAAAATATAACAAGGAAAGGGGAAAATATTAATCAAATATGTCTTGAAGCAAATATAACTTTAATTTCAACTAATTTAAACGGAATTTTGTAAGTAAATAAGTTTGCGATTTAAGTATCCGATATTTTGTTACCTTTTCAACTCAATTAACTTACATTCTATTAAATAATATCATTGGCAACTTCATGTTAAGGTACCTAAATCGTATTTTTCTTCTTTCTTCTAAGCTCTGAGCTAGTTTTTCCCAATAGTACTAGAACAATACCCCTGACATCAAAGGTTTTAAGGACCTGGCATTCCCAGTTCCCTTCTCCTCACGTATTTCAATTCATTTCTTGTTGGTTTTTTGTGGCTGGCAAACTCTTTGAAACTAAGTACTTAATGCTGCATGGCAAACTAACTAACGCAATCCGAATCCAGAGCAAAAAGCTAAATGGAAATGAAAAACCAAATTCAATTTTGCATTGCCTTTGACACGCCCCCTATTTTTTTATTTTTTGCGAGGTTCGGAGCAAATGTGCCAAGTGTTTATGGCTGCACATGAAGAAAATGCTGTTTTAGAGAAAAGTGTCCATCAGTTACTGCTGCTGATCGACTTCAAACTTAAGATTTGTAGCGTTTTCTATGAAGACTTGTTTTATTTCGTTGGTTTTATTCTCGTGGTTTATTATAATGTGTGCTCCGTTTTGTTGGTCAAATCGCAGTGTGACCCTGCACTTCCTTTTCACTTAACCTCAATCTTAATTTCTAATTTTAGTCTCGATGGTATCTTAACATAAAAATGCTAAATGCTAAAATACTAAATGCTAAAATGCTAAATACACTTATTCAATCAAAGCTAACAGTTTAATATTTATTTTTCCAGTTTGATACAGCAATATTAATTATTAACTTTAGCATTAAAATAGGTTTTCCGAACTAAAAAATATTCAAAAAATGTTTTCTGTATGTTGCACGACTGATGGCCCGGCTCCACACTGAATGGCGAATGCGAATGCAATGACGCTGATGTCGACTCGATGACGATTTCTTTACACGACATTTAATTGAGAAATAATTGAATAGGTCGTGTCAAGTGTTTGTTTGGCGTTTCGGCTGGCTGGGGTCTGAGCTGAGAGCTCTGGGAGGTGGAAGCCTGGCATCCGTGGCAGGTCTGCCAGCCAAATTAGCTTTGTCAAAACGCGGCTGACATGGACGCGGGGCTGTTGAGTGGCGCGGAAAAGTCTATTGCAGCGTGAAAACGCCACACGAGCTGCGTGGAGTCTCCACTGTTTAATGAAGTAGTCACAGTCGGCGGTGAAAGTAGAAGGGCCTTCGCTGGAAAAAACAAAGCCACGGCCGCAGAGTCAAAGCGAGGAGTTCACGTGTGATTGGAATGTTTAATAAATCGTCCTGATAAATCGGGAGAGTGGGGGCGCAGGTCCTGGTGCAGTCAGCCGAGCACTTATAATTGCAGTTGCAGTTTGCCAACTTGCATTGTCGCCTGCCAAACACAAAAAAAAAAGGAAATACGACTTCGAGTTGCCAGAGAGGTGTGGGAATTAATCAGGCAGAAGTTAATCGAGGCATTCGGATATACAGAGCTTGGGACTTGTGGTAGAATAATTCTAAATGTTCTTGAAATTGGTGAGGAACGGGTACATAAAGGATCGTTAGTGGTGGCTTCTTCTTGAACTTCATTAATCACTTAATTAGTATTAATATTAGTAATATTAGTAAGTATTAGTATAACAGGCTCTTTATTTATTAGTTGTTTATTTTCGTCCCGCTCTGGGAAAAGTAGTGATCGCAGATCCTTGATTCCTATTTTATCGATTTACTTTCGATACATCTCAAGTTTTTTTATAATAAACTATTCACACTACATTTGCATTATATAAAACCAATTGTTATTATCTAGCGTTCGTTTAACTCTATAATATGGTGTTTCTACTATGTTCCTACAGTATCAGTATTAATTTAAATGTTGTACTATTAAATTTTCCTTATTCATATAATTCGATCAGGAAGATTGGTATTTAAGACTTACTCTAAAAATTAATCCAAACAATAGGAAAAACCCGAGTCATGCTACGCACTAAAAAATTATTTCTTTATGTCCGCTGCTTAAACGTGACTCCTCGTCTTAATTGCCCCACGATGACTCCACTCCATTCATGAACTTGAACTCACAGCCGAGTGCAGGTGTACTGGAATTATGGCCATATTTAATGCCGATAAGCTGGAAAGTTCCGCGCCCATTACGTCAGTCTCCGATCTGAGATGCTTCTCCAGGTAAACCAACATATATAGTTAGTATCGCGACGGCAGACCCATTTTCCATGAATTCTAGGTCGCCTCGCGAGAACTGGTTTCCCAAAGCCTCGAAGTTTTGCTTTTTTCTATAAAAAGAGAAGCGCTTTTCAGTGTCCGCTCCATTTAGCACTCGGAAGCAGAATGAATTACTCAAAACTGGGACTTATCAGCGGGATGAGCTGCCTCCTCCTTCTTCTCGTGGCCATCGTATCCGAGGCAGCTTCGCTGTGGCAACTGCCGACGCAGGAGCAAGTGTACCAGGATCTGGGCAAATGCCGCCAGGAGACCCAAGGCGAGGAGGCGGCCACTCTGCGGTGTTTGGTCAAATCCCTGGGACTCTGGACCGACGAGAGAGGCTACCAGGCCAGGCGGATAGCCAAGATCTTCGCTGGCCACAACCAAATGGAGGAACTAATGCTGGTGGTGGACTTCTGCAACCGGAGGGAGGAGCGGAGGACCCTGCCGGATGAGTGGGCCTTGCAGGCCTACAAGTGCGCCACCTCCGGCAGGGTTGGCCATTGGGTCAGGGATTTTATGAAGCAAAAGGGGAACTAACTTTATTTTCATTTTTTAATATAAGAATATTTTTAAAAATTAAATTTAAGTGCTGTCTATTAATAAAAAAAAAAGCAAAAACAAAATAGAAAAAATTCTACACAATTAAGCAGATTTCATGAATTTGTTTCTTATTAAAATTAATAAAATTTATTTCTTCGAAATATTTATAAAATAAAATTTTAAATCTGTTTCGTTCCATCCATTCCCAGCGCTTAACTAGCGCCATCTGTGTTTGAAATTTAAAAAAAATTAAATTTTAGATCTGTTCCATTCCATCCATTCCCAGAGCTTAACCAGCGCCATCTATGTTTGAGCTCAAGTTTAAGTAGAGGCTTGTGGTGTAGTTACATATCAATCAGCTGCCGAAACTGAGCAAAGTCCCCACGGAAAACATAGAAGACCATTAGTAAGGTCTACAACCATTCCTAGTCTTTTTACCAGCGCCATCTATGTTTGAGGAGAGGCTAAAAGAGGTAACAAAAGATCGAGGTGTAGTTGTGCATCAAGCAGCTGGCAAAACAAAGCGACGTCAACACAAAAAACATAGAAAACCTGTATTTAAGTCTACAAAATCGATTGCCTGTAAATTTATCAAATTTCTCTACCAAAAAAAGAGGTTTCTTTTCATAAACAATTTTTTTTATTTTTGAACTTTGGACAATCGATCAGGATGGTTCTGGTTCTTCCCTTAATCCCTGCTCCCCCTCTAGACCTGGACACTGTGCTGGACCAAACGCAGATTGGCGTTCATGAAGCAAATGCCGGCGTGGTAGGCCTTGGAGCAGGAGTCGCCCTCCTTGGTGTGCGTCTCCGCGCAGTGGGCGATCTTCTGGTGCGTCTCATCGTTGTGATCCACCGCGGCATCCGCGCCCGATAGCTGTACGTGCACCTTGTGGACGTCGAAGCCGTGCTCGGGATCGTAGAAGCCGAACTTCTCGAAGACGCAGGCCAGGTAGCAGCGGGTCACCGCGTCGTCGGGATACTGCCACTTCTTGTACTGCTCCACCAGCTCCTCGGAGGCGTGGACCTTTGAGGCACAGAAGTGTCGATAGGTGACTAGATCGTCATGGCTCTTGACGACGTAGCTCATGTCGTGGTGACCTGGTTCGTGGTGGGCGTGGGCCCACACACAGGCCGGGATTAGGGCGAGGACAAGGAGGAACTTCATCTTTTCTCTGGCACAATCAGCTGCAAACTGCACTTGGCTTCGAGCTCTGCATTGGCATTTATAGGCCGGGGAGTGCAGCTGGGATTCCTATCTGAATTTACCTATCGAATTAACCTCCCCTCAGGTGACTGACTGGCCCCGCCACGATTATCCTTATCAGGGGTCAGCGGTCGCCAGGCAGCGAGCACCTGCACAGCTGTCAGCGAGGCCGCCTGACTCATGGCTTATCACAAAAGTAAAGCGACTTTGGGCAAATTCCAATTTAATTAAATTTTAAACTGGATTTTGTCTATGGAATGCAGTGGCGCCATCTGCAGAGAGGTGGCAACCATAACGTCAATTTGAAGAGTTCCACACCAATTAGCTTCGTTTGGGGAACGCGTAACTTTTGCTTTTATCTTTGCCTCCTAACTTGGTTTTATTCCTGATAGCTAAGTATTTGAAAGTTACTGCAAGACAATAAAAAATAAATATAAAAAAACTAACTAGATTCTTAGCAAAGTGCATATTTTTGTAATGGATTTTGTTTAGAAATACAGTGTCGCCATCTGTAGAGAGGGGCCAACAATAACGTATAATTAAGTATGAAAGAAGTTTCACAGCAGCTATCTTTTAGCAGGGAACGTGTAAGGAATATGAAAATGCAATAAAATGTATTTTAAATATATTTAATATTTGAAGCTTATTTTAGCAACAATAATTAAAACAAACAAACAATTTAAAAATTTTAAATGTTTAAGAAAATACATTTCTATGATATTCGTTCCCTCGTAACAAAACTGGGTAATTATAAAAGAAACAAATCCCTTAGAAGCTGTTCTATTTTTTCAATTAACAAAAATTATTATATTCAAAAATGTTAAGTAGAATATGTTTAAGGGAAGATATTATTATTTTCTTGTTTTCTTTTATTTTATTTTAACATTCATGAAATAAATCAGAAAGTATCCGATTTTTTTATATCCCAAATATGGATTTTTGTAATATTTACAATTATAATATTTAGATATGCATTAAGAATCTCCTTATATCTAAACAAACACATTTGAAAAATCCCTCAAATTTTGTTGCTCTTTCTTAATATAAATTTAATCCAATAAACGTTTCTAAGTCATCGATTTCAGGTAGTATAAGCCTAATATAGCCATAATAAAAGAATTATCAAGGGAACTGCTCCAGTCATTCCATTTAGTTTGTTTCTCAAATAAACTGCTGGGTCAGTCAAGTTCATGGAGTCATAATGCCAATCAAAAGAGCCCAAAGACTCAAAAAACAAAAGGGAAAGCGAAAGTTCAGCCAAAAACCAAGAAGAAAACGCGCCAGGAGGTCTTGACCCGCCCACAAAGAGCGACAAAGCAGATCTTCAAACGCTCAGGATTGACCCCAGAGAGCTGTCGCCATCCGTGGGAGGAGGAGATGTGGGAGGCAGACGTCGTGGATGTGTGTGGAGGACCAGACCGAATCGGATCAGATCCGACCTGACACTTGTCACCTCTAACATGGGACGTGAGTATAGGTAGGCACTCTATACACTTAAAGGAAAGTTGTCTAAAGCTACTTAATATACTTAATTACTTTTTGTGAATATTGCTTTTAAGGTTTTAAAGTTAATAAGTCTTTCAAGGAGTACATATATTAACAGAAACCATTTTCCTTGAGTTATTCCATCTGTCTTGTATTATTTGTATGTTCTTGATTTAGCTCTAATTGTTTTTAGTGCCCTTAAGTATATAAAAAAGAATTGTTTAACAACATAGAGTGTGTGTGGGACTTGACAGCCGGTTAGGAGCAAGTCAACAAGCAACCACGTTCTAAGCCAGAGTGAACGAAAGTGAAACCCGGTTAAGGCAAAGCCCATTTGCTATGGCCACGAGAATAGAGACATGTTGGAGACCACGACAATTGCATTTCCCGAGAGCCGTGGCCGTGGAGAGCTGAACAAATTCCTAGAGACCCAGTTTGTGTTCATTGCGCCTCGATTCTACACTTTCGCCCGGTTTATTGCATTCATTAAAGGCCTCGAGCAATTAAATCGAAGCTAATGAAAATGCCTCCTTCAATGGGAAAGCCATTTCGGTTTTGTTTTGGTTTGTATTTTTTGTGGCTTTGATTCACTCGAAGTGGGAATACCCTGAGGTATGAAAAGGAGTAGCTGAGCATTCAAAAAATCGTTTTAATGAAGAATAGTTAATTTTCCCCAACTAGAGTATATATTTTAAACTAATTTTCAGATCTAGTACCAAAATGTATACCAAAGTGGCCAGACCCGCTGCAAGGTTGGCCGAAACTAGGCCAAACTCCCAGAAGTTCCTGGCCCGCCACCACAGCTCTTTATTTGCAAGCCTTTATGGTGAGCAGAAAGCACACCGAAGGCCTAAAAGGTTGCCCATGGAGCGCGCCCAGCGTTCGCTTGAAGACCAAGTCCAAGTCCCAAGTCTCTGCCTCTGCCGAGTTCCAATAAAGAAACGCGCGTGCGCAGCGGCGGAAAGAGTCAGTTGGTCGTCGGCAGCCTCCGCGTAGAGTCAGAGTCAGAGTCACCTCTCGGTCGCCCACAGTGGAAGTCGTGTAGTCTCCTTTGCATGTGCAAATAGTGCACTTTATTCATTTGTATTTTGTATTATTTATAAAGCAACTTGTTTTCAAAGTCATTACGTGTCGTGCCGTTGCCGCCGTCGCAAATTGTGAATTTAAAAAAAACCCTCCGCCAGCCAGTGCAAGTGCAGGTGCCGGGTTGCAGACAATTTATGCGAATAATATTTTTTTGGGGCTTTTCTGGAGCTTCCTCAGTGCACTCATCGCCTGATCTGCATACGAAATCCGGAGGTAATCCGTAAACAGGGCCGCTATGCAAATGGAAAAGGTAAGCGATGCCTTTGATCATCGATCGGGAACTAGCGCCCACACAACCCCCCATCCAGCACTTTCACTTTCTGTCATAATCTAAGATTCAGATTCAGGTTCAGACTCCAGGTTTAAGGTTACAGCAGCTGGTCTTAGCCATGAATGCCACTTGGGACTGGCGGCTGAGTCAGCCAGCTGAGTCTAAGCGGGCTCAGCAACTGGCCAAATGCAGGCCACTAAAAGCCAGGTAAGCCGAGCTCAGTGCTCATGGCTCACGGCTTTATGGCCCGAAGTTTACTGGCTAGAAACTGTGGCTATTCTAATGAGCTGAAAGGAATGGATTATGCAGAAGCCAAGCTTTAAATACTCTTGGAATTGCTGTGTTAGTAAACATTTAACGAGAGTACAAGTAACTTTTAGATTTTATTCGGTTTTGAGTGTAAACATTAGTAGTGCTTAATTAAGCTTAATGTCATAATATATAAATCAGCAGGTTACTTGATTCTAAATTTAAAGGAAACAGAAGCTTTTATTGAACTTCCTTTTAGGTTTGAACAAATTCTAATCGCCTGGTTTAAGTTTCTCAACTAAATTAAAGGAGAAGAATAATTTAACAAAATGCTTCTAAGTTTAAAAATACAATAAACTACTAACTACAACAAATAAAAATATTTCCCTTTAAGAGAGTAAAACTACAGCTCATATAATAAATAAAATCGAGTTAAATCATTAATTCAGTTATGTACATTTTACAGAGACTTGATTTGCGAGCAATAGGTTCCTTGGCTAAACTGCTGCCACAGTTTCCTCCTCTATATTTATAATGTTTGCTAACTAATGCCATTAAATTATAAATGACAACAATTAAGTAATTATAAATGTGCGGACAGATGGAACTTATACAGAGCTTATAAGGCGAGGAAGTGAATGAGTGGTTCATTAATAAATCTCTATCTCTCTCTTATAATTTAAATATATTATTTTGCAAGCATTTTCATAGAGTAAAAGCTTGTTTAGTGGGCTCTTAAGAAGGCTTCAAGAACCCATCCAGGTCATGCCAGTTCATTTCGCAGACAAATCCCATTGACACCTTCACATGACCACCCACCAATCGAGATGTGACTCTCGATTTCTTGGCGGGCCTATTGGAAACACCCATGGCCAAGACCCAAGATCGCAGATCGAAGATCGAAGACCGAACTATTCGACTATCACTTTTAACGCAAACACATTACAATGGCACTCGAGTTGGCCCAATTTTCGACAAAGTGGAGTGGAGCTGCACTCCGGCACTTGATCAATCTCGGGCCGATCATTACGATTATTGTCTGGCGGTGATTCCACTCAATTCGGTTTGAATCGCTTGGCGTCGATTTAATTTCACTGAAATCGAAAACGAAGCTAGAAAACAGAAAAGGAAAAGCGTTGGAAATTGCTCTGGCAATGGAGATCACGGGGATCGAGTGGGTGGAGTGTCTGAGTGGCCCGAGGAAAGTCAAAGTGAAATGCGCATGGAAAGCAAGGCAAATTGCCAGTCAGTCAGTCAGGGCAGCCAGGCCCAGCCCAGCTTAGATGTCTGGGTAATCCGAGTGATCCGAGAGCGGCAATTAGAGTGCACCCACCGCCGGGGAGACTGGGGATCAAGATCAGTAAAACGGGGTCACAGTTCCGTGGATCGCTCGAGTGCATTTGCATGCTCCAGTACCACGACCAGCCCATGGGGGCAACTCGTCTAACCGGACCTAGACTCTCCATCTCTCTGTGGCCAAGGAAAAGGCCTTTGGCTCTGGCTCCCAGTTGAACCCATGCACTGGAAACTAACAGATTCTTTTCCTATAAGTCAATTATTTAAATTATTTAACATATTTTATATTTAATTTATTTTATATTTATATTTAGTTTTTATATATGTATATAATTTGTTTATCAGGCCTGTTCCAGTTTTCACTCGGAAGTGAATTTGATAACATTTTCGGATT
>JAEIIF010014424.1:0-36602 GCA_018874455.1 Drosophila trapezifrons | reverse complement strand
GCAAACTGCAAGGGTATACAAACTTCGGTTTACCGAAGTTAGCTTCCTTTCTTGTTATGGCTAAAAGGGTCCAGGGTTTTTTTTTTTAATTTATTTGTAAGCTTAAGGTATTTACTTCTTACAAATTTCTTTATTAAACTTTGAGGGAGTACTAATAATAATTAATATAAACTGTTTCTTATTTATTATGATAATAATAACACTTATTATACTTAGTTGGGATATATTAAGAACAGTATGCAAATAAATAGACTAATAAGTAACCTTTTAAAACTGTAATATCTTAGGAAAAATATTTGTTTTTCTTCTGAAATTTATTTGGCAAGTTCTCAACCGCTTTTTTCGAGTAATCATTCCGTTTCTGAGATGAATTGTGGCCATCACTGGCTCTCACAGCATTTGCCTCCTGCCTGGACTCTGTGCAGTGCCTTTTGTGTTCCGACACGACTGTCAACAGCCATTAAATGCTCGAAGCTGGGCTCATAACCCAGTTATATGGCTGTGGAGTGGAGTGGCGTGGAGCAACCTATGCCATGGCACAGATATCTTGATACGCCACAGGGCGTATACGTTATGCCGACTCCTCGGCAGCTGCGAGTCAGCGCTGTTCAACTCAACTCAACTCGGCTCAGCTCAGTTCCTCCGCTCAGTTTGGTTAGAAAAAAGAGGCGGAATAAAAACAGGCTAGCGAGTTTGCGATTGTAGCTACCAACTTCTGACAGCGCAATTTATCACTATCAAAACGGGCCTGCGAGTGTGTGCGGAGGGGGTGTGTGTGGCGTGTGGTGTGTGTGTGGGGGGAGCATTGCCCATATAAAACAACAACAGCCTACAAAGTTGAGGTCGTAAATCAAAACTTAAATTTAACACATGCAGCGGCAAATGGCTGACACTGCCAAACGGATGTCGAGTCCTGTTAATCATGCCCTCACTGCCAGTTCCCTGCACTTTCGCAGCAACTTTGTCAAGTTTTAGTGGAGAAACTTGGTGTAAATCAAGGAGAGACTTTCTATTCTGCCATTCCCTTGCTTCTATGGTCCTTCAGCTTAATCACTTATCCCTCCTTGAGTGCAATAAGTAATTTGGACAATTCATCAACTTTCCCATCAACTTTTATTGGAATCTTATCCAGAAAAGTTTAAGAAAATGACAGAATAAAAGCCAGTAATATCCAACAGACCAATTATATTGTATTCATGATACTATATTATTATTTAATATTTTTTTTAATATTTTAGAGAGCATTCCCTATTCGATTTGCTGTTGTGAAAGCCCTCCTCCATTTCTGTTTGTATTTTACTGTTTGCACTTGTATTTTTATGCGCGATTTCTCTTGCTCTGTCTCCGGCTCCAGCTCGGTATCCGAATCTGGCCCTGGCTCTGAATCTGAATCTGAATCTGGCAGAGCCTCCTCCGCGTCACCCACTGCGTTAAGGGCTGGAGTTCTGGTCTGGCAGTGTCCGGTTTTTTGCCAGCTTGTTTGTCAAAGCTGCAGGACCCATCAACAATTGACAGATGGGAGTTGGGCAGCTCTCAGTTTGGCTTTTGGGTGGAGATGGCCAGCGGATGCGTATACTTGGGGCGGGGGCCGGCATCGGGATGTTGCCGCACGCGTGAGTTAATCTGTCAAAATAGCTCAGCGGCAGACAGAATCCTGAGAATCCCCCGGCCCACTTCACATGTTATCCGCTCTGATTGGTGGCCCCCCGTCTCTGGCTGTGACTTGCGTCAGTGCCGGAGATATCAGCCCGGAACTCGATCTCCATTTCCACTCCCACTTTCATGCCACTCCACATCTCCATCTCCTTCTCCATCTTCATTGCCACCGTCATCGCAACGTTTCGTTTTAATTTGGCCTCCGCTGCCTTTTAAGTTGATTCCCAGGAACCTCGGGGAGGAGATGGAGGTGGAATGCCATCAAGTGCCGGCGCTTGCCACTTGGTTTAGTCATTTGGCTGAGCCATTTTATGTTTGCTCTTGTAATTTGGCCTGATATGGTGATTTCGACTTCATATCCGCTGCCAGCAGGAGAGCAGGAAAGCGGTAGCGCAGGAAAGAAATCGTCTACATCCGCCGGAGAACTCATCCTCCAGGCAGGAGTCAGGAGCCAGGAGCCAGCTCCAGACGCCACCACCCACTTCTTTTGTTGTCGTTCGGTTGTCATGTGCGAGATTTGCGTGTGTTACGACGATTAATTTAAATCATTGATGATGCCTCTCCAGCTCACTCGATGCTCCTGGAATGTCTGCTCCTGCACTCAGAGAACCATTTGGTAAATGGCCTTAGAATGGGGACAAGTAAAATTTGGCAGGACTCTGAGTCTATTTTTCTATTTTTATAACTTGTATGTAAGTGCTTTATATATTTTATTTTATTTATTAAAGACTCAATGCCTTGGAATACTGTGTTTTTCTTTTTCTGAGTGCAGCCCAGCCAGAAGCCATACCCCGATTTCGTTATACTTTTTATATGCCTCCTCCTCTGTGAGTGAGTGAGTGGCAGCCACCATCCCCCAGAAGCAGGCTCCCAATTTCATCTAGCCTGCTCGTTAATCATTGTTTTCGACATTTGCCTGCTCGTCAATTGCCTTTATTGTCATGGTGATGGATCTGGGGGCGAAATGGGGACCGGGGCCATGCTTGTTTTAATGCGGCACTTAAGCCAGCAAATATGTATATCGAAAACGATTCGCATTTACTGCCTTGGCCAAATGTTATTCAGAAACCATTAGCCATAAAATGCAGCAGCAGTAGCAGCAGCAGGAGCAGCAGCAACAGCAGCAGCAGTAGCAGCAGCAGGAGCAGCAGAATGCAGCAGCAAATTAGCCCAGGGGGCCGAGTTCGAGTCTAATTTATGGGAATGCAGCAGGATGCCAGGCATGTCCTCGGACAGGCCATAGGCATAATTAGTTTTCGAACTTTAAAGTTATGAGACTCCGCTATCTTTATGGCCAGGCGGTGCTGCATCGACGGTCCGTCTGGGATGGCCAGGAGGAGGAGGAGACCAGGGAGGAGGAGCCATGTGGCTGGCCGCATATAACATAAAGACATTTCTGCTGACTGTGTAGGTGCAGGGAATCGGAAAAGCCGGCTGCACCGCCAGCGACAACCTGACGCCACGGAAAATTCTGCAGACTCCGCAGTCCGCAGTCCGAGAAAAGTTGGCCAAGTTGCCGGTGTCGCCAGTGTGGCGCTCCTGACTTGTTTTTTTTTTGTTACGACTACCCTTGGCCCAAAAGGGTGTATTGTGTGCTCGCTAAGGTATGAAACATCAGTAGGAAAAGCAGAGTGTTCTGGTATAAGCTTTGATACAATTAAGCCAGTATCAAGAAGTTATTTCATGAAAATCCTTAACCTTTTCTTTTAATTAATTTCCCTTTTCTCCTCCAAGTCAGTGCCAGGTATTCTCAAGTCGAAACACTCGACTATAGAAGTCCTACCTCATTTTTCGAGTGCCCCAGCCCCATTGTGCAACGCGCCATAACTCTTAATAATCTTATGAGGCATTACCTGGAATACTCGCGCTCGCTTAATAGAGCCATTTCCATTTTTGGCTCTAACCCTGAGCGGGGCGCGCACTTAGCCAACTTTCGGTTCGGTTCTGGGCATTGTTTTTACAGAAACTTTTCCAGCTAGGCAGCCAAAAGTTGTTCGCTCGCATCCACATCAAATTTTCATGCACATTGTAAACATTTTCTAATTGAGTTGAAAAATACATAACGCTCTTTCAAACTGTTATTGTTTGTGCAAAAATAATGAGCTGCGGGGGTGGGTTCAAGGATACCGAAGCCGAAGAAAACTCCGCCTCGCGGAATGTTTGCGTTAGCTATTAAGGACTTGAGATGTTCCTGGCGGAGCGCAAACAAAGCCCAAATGGAAGCCAACTCGAGGATGGGCTGGCAAAACACTCGCTCCAGCCAAGGCACACAAATTAATTTTAGCTGGGAAACAATTTAAAGTCTTTCAGCTGACTGGCTGAGTAGTGACTGACTGCATCAACAGTAAGTGCGGAAATTGCAGCAGACGAAGCCACTCGACACTTGCAGGGCAGGGTCCTTAGTCCCGAGTCCTGAATCCTGAGTCCTCATTGTGCAATTAGGTGAAAGGCAGCCTGCCGAAACAGAAGCGGAAGTTGCCCGGGCACAGGAAGTGCAGCAAAGGCGATGAAGGGCTCTTCCTTCGCCTTAACTTCTCGCTTGCTAAGCAAAATCAATACATAGCGCATACGACACGTTGTCCGCTCGGCGGCACTAACATGTGTCGAACGTGTCCTTATCTGGCACTCTCTCGCCTCTGCCTTTTGCCGTTTGCTACCTTAATTGGCTGCGGCCAGACAAACGCAAAAAAAAAGAAAAAGTAACGAACAAAAATAATGAATGTCAACAAATTGTGACAAGAAATCAAAATTTCTGAAGACTATGGCAAGTGACAGCGATGTGGACAGCACTAAAGCAAAAAAACAAATGGAAACAAAGTAAAATGGGCTAGGGGATCGAAGAGGAAGTACCCTTGGCTGCGAGATCTTATTTTATTTAAATTTAAAACAACATTTTCCAGGTCTTATCGAAGAATTGGGTGATATAACTTCCTCTAAAATAATAAATATCATCAGCATAAGGATAAAGTGATGAATTTTTATTCGGCAAACAGAATATTTTAAAAGCGATGTCATCGCCTGATATACTTTATGTCTGAGTTGGAAAAACTCACCTCGACTCGTCGTCGTCGTCGTCCCTTTTCCCCTGTCTCGTTACAGTAACGAGCTGTGCCAAATTTATGAAGATATTTGATTTGAATTTTAAACAGCGGCTCTGGCCCAAACCAAAAGAGCTTAACAATGACAAGCAGGCAACAGTTGAGACGGGGCAATCCGCCGGGAGGAATGGCAAATGAGGCTGAATGTGTGTTGGTGGGGCATAAATTACGCAAATAAATAGAAAACAAAAAAAAGAGGGACCTTGGGGGACTTGCGCCGCTGGCTGCTGGTCGAAAGGTAACGAGATTATCTGTGTCAAGACAATTATTTCCGCCGCATCAGCAGCCTCGTCGTTGTCGTTGGCCATCAGCAATCGTGCGTGCCGGCAGTGGAATTCCAAATGCTAATGGGAACACAGCCGGGAACAACACCAGGACCTCGAACTGGAGCCGGGAGAGAGCCCCTAATGCGGCGCAGTGTTGATGCCACCACAGCCGCATTTACATGATTGCCGCATTGCGTTTCCGGCCGCCTATCTGCGCAATTGTCATGCAGGCCCACGGACTTAAATAATTCGCAATTGAGTGACACAAATGCCCCTTGAGCTCCAAGTTTCGGGGCTTTGTGTGCTTTCTAAATTAATTAATTCATTGGGCGACGATTTTCTGGCATTTTTTATAGCCAAATTCAGGCATACTTGAGACGTGCTGATGGGGAAGTAGGGTTCTTGGAGAAATATATGCTGTTCTTATGGAAAATATATGCTCTTAAGTCATATTTAAATTTAAATATATTTGTTTTAACTATTAATTGCAGTTATACTTAAGTTTGTGAGTAAAGGTTGCTACATTTTTTAAGACATTAATTTAGTTAATGGTCTTTACTCACTTTCTACAAAGTTCCCTCTGCTTCAGACTGTGAAAGCTAATAAAGTGAGCTTATTGGATATGTTGCCTTTGAATTCTTTGTACGACCAAGAGGTTAAGCATTCTTTGGCCAGGACTCTCTGCAGCTACTTATCATTCAATCCATCGCTCATCTATGTATTCGCTATTTCCTATCTACACACAGCTTTGCATTCCTCCGGCACATACACACTCTCCGCACAGCGCTCCATTATCATTCACAACTCATCCGATTGTCATTGTCTCTGCCTTCCTGGCATCCGCGCTCTGTTGACTCAAGAGGAGAGGGAGTGGAAGGAGCTGGAGCTGCAGCTGGAGCAGGAACAAGCGCAGGAGCAGGAACAAGAGCGGGAGCTGGAGCTCCCCTTCATCATCTCATCCTGGCTTACGATTTTGCGCTTGCATTCGCTTTTTAAAAAGTCGAAGGAGTCCCAAGGGCATGCTTATGCAGGTGTACAGGATGCAGGATACACTCCATTGTCTGCAGGACAGCATCCCATCATCCCATCATCCCAGCTTCCCAGCAGCGCAAATCACAGCCGGAGCTTGCTCGTGCTCTCCATCTCCATCTTCATCGCGTCATGCGCTAATGGCACAAGGTGAGTTCGGTGCGGCAAAAGTGGTAAAAAAGTGACTTTTAATGGGTTTAAATCAAGTAAAAGTTGTTGAAACTTGACTTGATTTGAGCGATTCCCCCACCGCCGCCCCGGGCGGTCGAAATCCGTAGCATCTTCGCTCGGGCGACTGCCGTTTTATGATGCTCCGCTGCTGATGCTCTCAATGCGACCGTAAAAAGTTTAAGCTGCCCGGAGATCAGCTCAAGTAGCTTACTGCCACTCGGCCTGGCATCTCTTCTTCCTTCTTCTCAGACAGGAAGGCAGTAGGTCCTTCTTCCTGGGGGCGGTTCCTTCAGCAAAGCCACTTGATGGCGCCACTCGTTAGGTAATTTGGCTTTGATTGGGGTTTTGGGTGCATTTCGTGCTGCATTTGTTTCAATGACAAACATCCAACGACATAAAAGTTGGCGATGCCACAAAGTTCCAGCAATGATTTAGGGGCTTTGAGTTGGAAGCTGATGGAACTCAGGTTGATGGAAAGGATGAGGAGGGATTTTAGAAATTAAATTAAACAAGACAGAGGCTTAATGCAATTAACTTTAATTAAATACAAACAAGAAGAGTTTATTTGGGTAATTAGTAATTAGTTAGCGGTAGATAAAATGGTTTGGCCTTTGATTTATTTATAATTTTAAAGAGATTTCCAACTAGTAGGTTAAATAATAATAAAGCCCACAGCCACACACACATCCTTGAACATAACTGCCTTTCAAATGCTCACTTAAAAGGGCAATTATTGTTTGACAGCGGCCACTGGCAATTCAACTCGTATTTTATGATTCGATTTTGGGTTTAGACGTTGCTTATCCCCCTTTAAGTGTCACGTAGTCGCACGCCCGCCCACCACAACACATCTAGCATATAAATATTATATATATACATGTCTGCATCTTATAGATATCAGCGAGGACCCAAAAAGGCCAGGCAGCCCGACCAGCTCGCTGCCATCTTCGGGTTAAGATTTTTATTACTTTATTTTATGCTCGTTCTGCTGCGGTTCGCAGAGTGTCCTGTGTCTTCGGCTTCGGGGTGTTGGGTGGAGTGTGAGTGTGGGGATCCTTAAGCCAGGCAATGAGACTCTAATGCGCGTAAAACTAATACAAATGCGTTTCTTATCCGCACCGCGCCCAACTCCCCTCTGGCCAGGCCAAATTGCTTGTACTTTGCTACAAGTGACGGCTTATGCGGCAATATACATAAGTAATATTGCCCATCCCCCCACTGTCGCCTTTTCCGGGGCCATGGGCGTTGTCTGGCCTTGGGGGTGGAAAAAGGGGGCGTCGAGTTCCAGCAAACAGAAAAAGAAGGCGGGGCAAGGGCTTCGGGAGCTTAACTAAATAACCGTTTGATGCGATTGCAAACGTTTTATGTTCTCATCACATTAATGCGAACACTTTCGGTCCGATGTCCATAAAGTGAAAGCGAAGATTTCCCTTCTATTCCCACATGAGATACTCGAAAAAGAAATATGAATTGCTTCCGATACGAAGTAATCGATGAGCGAAGAAAAAGAGATGCCAAACTGAAGGATAACTTGTTTTTATTTGAAGTCTTCTTGTGGTTTTCTACGGAAATACTGAGGAAAAAACAAAGAAAATAGTTTCATTTAATTAAAAGTTTGTTTAGTGTATAAACAATTTAATTTTCAAACTGATTCTGATTAGGTTATGTATAAGCGGCTGACAGGCTTAGTCTCTTGAGTGGGATGAGATTCCTTGAGAAGGAATGTTTTCATCGATGTTTGGTCACCTCTAATAGGGAGCAAACGGTGCATGGCAGGCATCACGGTGCAGCATTCCGTGTGGTTATTATAAGACGGAGATTCTGCTGACTATTCTTCTTATTATTGATTTTATTTAATAACTTCGCTATTTAAATAGTAAAGCCAAGTCAATGCAAAAACATATTAATCAATAAAATTAAAAAATCATTATCTAGAATATGAAGTTTATGGCAAAAATACCAACAAATAAATTAAAACTTTTTCACCATTTGCATCTGGTACAGCCGTTACCGGCAATTCCAATTTTGGTTTGCACAATTGAGTTAAATGCAGACCAATTTTATAATTTACATCAAACAAAATCCAATTTGTCCCGACATAATTTACTTACAATATTTTCCATTTATTTTTGTAATCATTTAGTGAGCCTTTTTGCCTCTTACTTTTTATAATATTCGTATGTGTGCGGGCACTTTATGAAAATGTCATGAACTCAAATTAGTTTCATAAACTCTGTGGCGATCATAAAGCTGATGTCAACTGCAGACACTGTTTTATTTAAATTTATTTTCGCAGTACGCTTATTTCTCAGTTTTTTTGCAGGCAACATAATTGCCCGAGCATTACCGGAGAGTGCAATTCAATTAAAATTCCTGATAAAAAAAATGTGCAAACATCGAACTTCAAATGGCACTCGGCATGCAAAAATATGAAAATATATATATTTTTATTACCTCTCCATATTTTTGGGGTCCTTTATTTCTACGGCGGGGGAACATTTTAACTTTTAACTGCAATGTCGTATGAATTTTTCTGTGAAAAATGAGGAAAACCGCGTTCAAAGGGAAAATAAACTAGGAGAGAGAGGTTGATATATGACCGTTCCGTGTCAGGGCTATGAATGGTGTATTACAGTGGACTCCCGGCCATGACGATCCAATTAAATCAACGCCCTGATTGCAAAATGAATGACTTGTAAAATTGTCCCCGCCCCTTTCGGCAAGTAAATATCAAATTGCGAGCATTCTCCTCCTCGTCCTGCGTCCGTCGTCCTTCGGTCTTCGCTCTTCCCCAACTGAAACTGCAGTTATAGTAAATGGTCTATTGATTGATGGCGCACACGAGGACGGAACCCATGTGCTGAGGCGGAAAATGGATTGGCAGGACGTTCCCGGGGCCTGACTACAAAAGTTCCTCGAACCTTCAATCAATAAGAAGGCAGAAGGCACACAAACGGCAACAGATTAGACGGCATTCTTTGTGTGTCCTCGCTCAGGATAGTTGAATTAATTCCATGCAAAACTTATCCTTTGTACATTAGGGTCTCCTCTCGGCCAAGTGGGGGGAAATGCCATGAATTGTCCGCAGAGAGGCGGCCCGAAAATTGTTTCAATTAATTGTCATTGTTGCTTGCCCTGTGAGTTGACAAAATCTCCGGCAAATTAATGCAAATCATATACGCGTCCGACCCCGGCTCCGGGCTTTGGGGCTTTTCTGATTAAGCATTAAGTGCGGAAACAAATCACCGCAGCATAGATGAGAAATCGAAAAGTTTGCGGAGCCACGAAATAAAAGCCGGACATAAAAACTTTCCACTTGGAGAAACTTCACTGCAAATCCGTGTAAGTCCTTTAGTATGATTCAATGTGTGAGTGTGGATGAATACAAAAAAAGTACTGGCGGAGTGCTGAAATCAAAGGATACCGTGGAGTAAGGAGAAATGTGTTGATGAAGAGCTGGGTTTTTTTTTTTTTACAAATTAGATGTTAGAGTAAATTGTGGGATAAACATTTAAAGTAAAATAAAAGTCTAAGAGCTATTTTAACAGCCTTTAATGAGAGTTTTGATGTCTTAAATTGATTTATTCTTATAATAAAATACATGTATTCTTTCTAACACTCCAAGACATCTTTATTTGTTAATTTTACTCTCTAAAACCTTTCTGAGTCTTATATTCCCCCCTTTTTATAATGGGTATTCTGATGAAAAACAAAAATGACTTTAATCGCTTTTCAAACAGCTTAACATGCCGTTGTCACACACGCGAGGACGAGACTAAAGCCGAAAATAAAATCCTCTCCAGCTGTTGGTGGTCCTGCTGCTCCTGTAGGAGCATATCCATATCCTTCAGCATCCTTCCCTTCGCGAGCTGTCCTTGCCCGGCAAGCGCTTACCCTCTGTGGCAGATTGATTTGTGGTCGAGTTCATGCCAAATTTAACTTTAATAGTTTTTACTGGATTTACTTTTAATTAATTTTGCGTCCACGTCACAGTCCTTGCCTTATTTCCGCCCCGTCCGGGTCCGAGTCCTTGTCCGGGTCCGGATCCAGGACCGGGATTCAGTTACGAGCCAGTTCATTTGTAACGGGCCCAGTAAGGAGCTGAAGGCTTGGGTTTCTGGCCCCCGAACTCTTCTGGCTGCAGCGTTTATCGTGGCCGCGTAAAGCGCAATTAATTTCGTGTCTGTTCTGAGCAGCAGTTGCCACGCCCACCGCCAGCCGCCCCACTGCGCCTCTGTATCCCCCCAGCCCAGTTGCCACCGCCGCCGCCATTAATTATGAGATAAAACACTAAAATGTATCAAGTTGTTGCCTTGCAGCTGTTTGTTGCTGTTGTTTTTGTTGTAGTTGTTGTTGGTGTTTTGCCTGTGCAAGTGACAAAGTTGCCGCCACAAATTTACGTCTGGGAATTTAATTTTCACCCCCACTGTCGTCCTCCGCCTTGTTTTTCTGTTATCAGTTTCCATTTTTAGTGTCGCCCCAAAAGTCTTACCAAGAATTATTTTTGTCCTTATAGATCTGGAGAAAAGCTGAAGGCATATGTTTATACGAGGTCTTATAAAGTGGTGAGTACTCATATTTAAATGGTTAAATATTGAATATAAGTACTAACAATAATAGGTAATAAAGCAAATTAATTATACCAAAAAACAATGAAGGCTTTATATTTATACATTTATCTGAAAACAATAAAAGCTTTTTGCTTTAAGTTTTCAAATTATATATTTAGGAGGTTTTGTTTGTATTTAAGGGTATATAAATAAAGCATTCAAATATTATGTATATGACATTATTCTTCATTTAAATATCAAACATAAAAGCAAGTTTTGCCGGAAGTAAATATCTCTTATATTTCCAGAGAAAAATCCCAAAACTAACTTGTAATTAGGGTCATTCCCAGCTCTATAATTTAAGCTTGACGAGTTCAAAGGGCTTAGCCTACAATAGCTCACTCGGGGCCATTTCTCATGACCATTATTCATTATTCACACTATTTCGCAAAACAAAGAAGCAAGAACAATTAAGTTCGAAGACATCATTAATTACAAATAAAAGGCAGCGACAATGCAATCGCTTGCGCCATCAGCATTCAATTTGATGTCAATATATGCCATCTTCAATTTGGGGAACACATGTCGGCGGCATTTGCAAATCAAATCCCCTGGGCATACAATCAAATCAGTCCTGATGATGATGATAACGATGATGGCGGCGACGACCAGGATGACTTCCTCCTGCGAGGCGAGGGCGCTTTAAGTTGCTCTCAAGGCTTGGCTGGAGACAGCCTTCTCAAGGTTCTCAAGGGGGATTTCGGTGGTTTTCGCATGCATTGAATTGCAGATTCTTGGTCCTGTTTTAAATGCAGCTCACGCAAACAGAATCCTGGGTCCTGCGGGGCAAGAAGAGTGGCAAACAGAAGCAAAAAAAAAATAGTGGTAAAAAGGTCCTGATAAGATGTGGGAGCGACTCAAAAGTCGCTGGCAAAAGTATTCAGAAAGAAGTGCAGCTGCAAAAAAGTTTACATTTCCAGATGCCATTTTACTTTACTTTACTTTGCTGTTCAGCTTACATGACCGTGCGAAGTGTACCTTCCCTCAGAGGGCTGCGGTTGCGAGTGGGACTGGAGGTGGGCTGCGGCTGGCTCCTGGTCCTGTTGGGCCGTGTCCTTGTGTATATTTTTGTGACTTTTGGCGCCGCCTGCAAAGACAACAACGCCGTGGAGTTAAGCAACTTACTTAAGCAGGGGGGAAAGCCAAAGCCGAGGCCCGAGGACGAGAAACGGAAAATGGAAGACGACGACGACAAGGACGGGGAGTGGGAAAGCTGCTTTCAGGAAATTGTTGCATTTCGGTTTTGTATGTTGCCGCTGCGAGAGTCGTCGTCGCTGTGCAAAAGTCAGCCGAAATATACTTGACTTGACTTTTGCCGGCACCGCAAGTAGCAAAAAAGGGAAATACGGAAATACGGAAATACGGAAAACGGGAAAAACAAAGCAAAGAGATGGTGGCAAAAAATCGAGGCCAAAATGTAACGAGACATACGACTCCACCTACTCAGTCTCGGGCATAGTGAGAAAAATCAGGGAACCCTATATTTATTTATAATATTATAATGGGTTATTAAGTGAGCTTATGAATAATAAAAATAGATTTTATATGATACTATTCTTTGTTTAATTTTATTTTAATTTAGTTGGTAGTATTTTTTATAAGAAAGGTTAATTTATTGCATTTAAAATCATTATTCATTCATTATTAATTCAAAATTGCTGATATCATCTTTATTGGTTAATAAATTATCTTATATTAATTTTAAAAATGCTTATCTGGAAACAATATATATTTGTCCTTCAAGAATTATTTTCTTATTTATTTATTTTATTTAAAAAATCTTTGGTTTTTGCTTATATAGTTTTACCCTTTCAAATAAACTAAAAGAAAATTAAAATGCTTGGCTCTTTTTCAACATTTTATTGCTTTTCTCATGAAATTATATTAAGTTCCCCTTTTTCTCAGTGCATGCGTGTGCCTGTGTGAGTTGCGGCTGTGGCACGTATTTGTTTTAATAAAACTTTTGCAGCAAAACTTAATGAAATGTTGGCAGGCCTCAGCCACAGTCTCAGCTCCCAGTTGTGTGTGCGCCCTCGCTCCTTAGTCGAGTCAACCTCAACCCCTGGCTCCTGGCTCCCAGCTCCCTGCTCCCAGCCCGGGATCTGGGTACTCTTTCCGCCGGAGGAGCCCCATTTCGGGCCTAGCATGTTATTCGCAGCAGACAGGCCCAAGACATGAACATGTTCAGCCCGTGTCTGCAGGAAAGTTATGTCTGGGAAGGGGGAGCCGCTGCAGCTCGTTCAAAGGAAGTTGTTGATATTTACGCTCGAGGAATTCGGAAGAATGCCTTTCAATTAAAACAAGTGTGCAATAATTTAAATGTTTGTCCTGCGGTTAAGACCCAAAAATGTTGCAAATTACAGGATCCATCCAGCGTTCAGCTCGATAATTGACTGTTCCCACGTCTTAATGTCTAATTGCCACTTTGCGGGCTTTGACATTTTTGTGGCTTACGTATGAAAACCAACAAATGGTAAAAAATAAATAAATTAACACACAGAAACAGGAAAAAAACAAAGAAAAAACGCAGAACACACTGGCCAAAACCAAAGACAGCTTGTTAATTGGAAAGTTTTATGCAATTATAAAACTTTTTTCATTATTTTCTGGCATTTTTTTGCCATGCTGCATGCTGTTGCTGTTGATATTTTGTCGCTCTGTGCATACAATTTTGTGCAACTCGCAAATGGAAATGGAAATGAAAATGAAAACGAGAATGGGGATGGGGATGATGTGGAGGAAAATGCTTTTGCAGCCAAGGTGAGGTGGCTGGAGCAATCCACTGGAAACTGTAACCGAGACGAACGAGTCCAACTCGTGTGTGACCAAAGTTAAAATGGAATTGCACTGGATCTCTGGCAGGATCTGGAGGCGACTGGGATGGATATGGGTAACAAAAACGGCAAAATGTCACTGCCAGCAGGGCAGCGTGGCCAACATGTCGCATGAGTGTTTTGTGCTAGCTCCAAACGCAAAATTAATTTCATTTTGCAACAGTCCCCCATCTCCGCCCACCTCCTCCCACACCCACGCTTCCAAAGTGACAATTGCATGAGTTGGCAAAGTGTTTAGCATGAATTCCATTAAAGGCCAGAGGGCCAGCTTCCAGCAATTTAAGCAACTTTAAGGGGAAACGGAAGGGAAGGGAGAGCGGAAGGGAGGCCGGGCCAAATGAATATGTAAGAGGTCCCACTTGGCCATTTACGAATACAATTGATGTGGTTTGATTTTGTTATGGGCATTGCCTACTACATAAACACAATAACAGGCACCAGCAGCGGGGTAAGGGTCTGGGCCACGACCCATTCAAGTCGACATCGCCGGCTAAAAGCAGTCCCAAATGGCCTCCATCCCAGTCAGCCAAATGAAACGAATGAATAAGTGAAGGCAGAGAGGCTCGGAACAGGTCGATGGTGAGTCCGATTTCGATTCCTAGTCCCGCTCCTGCTCCTGCTTCTGCCCCTACTCCTGTGCTGACAGTCAATTCAACGGAGAGGAGCATGTGCACATAATAGCTGCTAAGCAACTGCACTCGAGTGTATTTGTAGCCGTGTCTCCGTATCCCTGTGTCCATATCCTTGAGTGCTCTGCCGGTGGCATGTCCCAGTTGGCATGACAGGCTCTCGTTGGCCCCGCGTTCTTCATTTAAATGGTATTGAAATTGATTTCATTTGATCGCAAATTATTATATTTTATTTTAGTTCAAGCCCATGACAAGGGTGCAGGTCCAGGTTAGGGTACACAAAATAAAATATTCATAGTAAGCTTGGTTTAAAAATCGTGTTTCTTAACTAGATGAATATTTAATACAGCTTTTACAAATAATGTGGCAGTTTTTACTTATATTTCCTATGTTTTCTAATGTTTCTAAAATATAACAAATAAATTAAATAGATTAGAGAGACTTAACTAATTTATTTAAATTTCCTTCAAGCTTTTTACGAGATTTATTAACATTTAATAAAGATATTCAAGTTTTTTCTCTGTGTGAATTCAATCAAGCATACAAGTATCTGAAGTACAATTGATGCTTATTAGCCTCGATTTGGCTTAAAGTTGGAGCCCGAAACTCGCAGTGATTGTTGTTTGCATGCCAGCTTGGCCGGAAGTCTCGCATCGAGCACAAAATGGCGGCCGAGAGGGAGCCATAACTGCCGGCCGGGCGAGAGTGCGTAGCGGATGTGCCCCGTCCGAAGGATACGACCCTTTGTGTTTGCAGCCGGGCAAATATAATAAATAACTTTTTTGCTACTTTTCGTATTTGGACAGTGCTCGACATGACTTGGGTCCTGTTTCGGGTCCTGTTCCTACTTCAGTTCGTGCGCTTTAAACTTTGTCTCTCTAATGGCACTTCGATTGCCTCTCGGCTACAGCCTGGGCTGCAGTCAGCCAGACCGATAGCGATGGCCAGCGGAAAATCAATAGCTGTAGCCATATCTTTATTTATCGTGGCTGACGGGGAACCGCAAACGGCAATCAGTGGAATATCCACCATTTGTCATGTCACAGTCCGAGCCTAATTTATCAATAATTATACTTTATAAACATTAAATGCGAGCATTGTGCGAAATCAATCCGGATTCCCGGATTCCGGACTCCATTGCCGGATGTGGGCACTCCGTAATCTATTAATAGATAATCTTTTTTGCCCAAACGCTCACTCTCTTTCTCTCTCTCTCTGTGGCATGTCATTAATTACGTGGCGATCCGGGGGCAGCAGCCCCACCTTCCCATCGAAAGTAACGCCCGAGCCTTATCGGCCGTCCCCTTGGGGCAGCATTTTCCTTCGTTCTCTTTTCATTTTTTGCGGCCGTATTTTCATTAAATGGATTTCAATTATGTTCAGCACACACAGCCAAAGGGGCGACACGAAAGGGGAGGGGCCTCCCTCGTTGGGAAACTTATTGCATCAAAATTTATAAAAGCAGTTAAAATGAAAAGGGAGCAAAAGGAGCGAAATGAACGGCGGACAACAATTTTTAAAATGAATTCATTAAAAGTAAAAATCAGCGAGAGCGAGAGAAGAGAAATCACAGGGCAAACAAGACAGGGGACTGGTTCCCGGGATTCCTTTGATATTAAATACTGGGCGGACTCCTTCTTAACCCCTAGCCCATCGTCCATAGCCCTTAACCCTTGGCCCTTTGTTGCCGCGCTTCGTCGCGCTGGCTGCACTTTATTTGGCAACTTAATCGCCCAACAGGCCGCAATTTAACAGGAATTTCCTGCCGCTTCTTAGGCCGAATTGTCGTGTTTTATTAAATTTCATCGCATTAAGGTCCAGCAGCTGTTTCCCTGCCCGAGGCTGTTATTCTTTCGGTTCGTTTGCTACTTCAGGGTGATAATAATAATGCCAGCAATGCGTCAAAAATAGCTGGGCCTTCTTTTTTAAAGATTTTTATTGCTATGAAATCAAAGAAATCGTATTCGTCCTCTTGCTTAATTAGGTATATGAGGCTTTGCTTAAAATAGAATAATACATTTTATTTTGGACAAATACAATGCAATTATTTATATTCTAATGAATAATTCTACTAAAGATATTCTTTTAAGCTGCTGATCTTGTCTTATTAAGTCTTAAAAGTATTCTGTAGTTACCCTGAATTATTCCTTTCATTATCAAAAAATAATGACTTAATTCATAGAGCTCTTGAGAAAATACAACTTTTAAGCCAAATTTAAAAGTAAACTTACTTTGTTTCACGATTATTATTCGCTTTTTTGTGGTTTCTGTCTCAATTAGTTTTTTTTTAACTCGAGGGTCCAGACAGTCTTGTCATTTCCGCCATTAACTCTTCCAGTCCAAGGCTTATGATATTCCAGATATAGCCAAGAGTTAAATAACAGTTAGGAATGCATTTCTTTCGGTTTCGTCTCGCTATTGGGGTGCCGGCCAAAATGGATTTAAGCATTTTTAAGTGTTTTGCAGCCGTAAAATGTTTATTTAGCATTTAAAAAAGTATTTGCTGCGGGGCACGTTTATGGAACGTTAAAAAAGGGCATCAGCAGCAGGCATCAGGCAGCTGCGGCCTTGTCATGAGCCGCAGGAGCAAACAGACAAACAAAGTGGCTGAAATTTATTTAAAAACCCATTTAACAGGCTGGCCCAGTGGGAGGCGTCCTGGCGCCTGCGACGCTCTAAGCCCACATCAAACACAGCGACAGGATCTGGAGCGGGGGCATAGGGATGGGGCAGCGAGTGGGGACGGGAGCTGTCGCCAAGGGGCGCCACATCAAATGGTCAATTAAATTTCTGGGCATTTCATCAATGTCGCCATTGTCAGAGTTTCCGGGAAACGCATTTTTTATTTATACATACAATTTGTTATACTTTTCGCTGCGATACAGCAGCTACATGGAGATTACTCAAAAAGTAATGATCTAGGCGGTTTTTCAAGAATGTTTAACATTTAAATATGTTGACTTGATGGTAACAAGTATGAGACTTTTATTGCAGGATTTGATTAATGAATAAAGGGAATGCATAATACTGTGAAAGAGGGATACAAGCTGCTTTACTGTAATATAATTTGTATGTAAAGAAACTATTTAAACAGAAATATGGTTCTCAATCTCTTGGCTATGTACTCGTCATACCTACTCGTCCTACGTACTCGTCCTACGTACTCGTCGTACTTACTCGTCGTACTTACTCGTCGTACTTACTCGTCGTACTTAATCGTCGTATTTACTCGTCGTATTTACTCATCTTCTCGTCGTTTGTCTTAATGGTTGTTGTCTAGGCTATTGATATTCTTCTTGTATTTATTTATAACTTTTTCTGGAATATCGTTAATAATCCATATTTGTTTTCATAATTAGATGGAAATATATCGACCCTAACAGATCCCTTTTTCTTTATTATGGAAAGTACAATTAAAGCCATTAGAGAGAACATCCCATTTGGGACTCAGACCTCTGTTAAAATCAATTTTCATGCCAAAACTGGCAAATCGCTGGGCCCGGGCTCGCTGCAAATGATCCTGCTCTGGCATCTGCCTGCTGGCATCCCGCGCTGAAATTATTTTAATTTTTCACACAACCGAGAAGCGGAAAGTCCAATTAAAACGCATCAGCGCATTGAGATACTCCGCACTCGGCATCGGCCTCGGCATCTGCATCCGAAAGAGAAACAGAATCAGAGTCAGGATCCGAATCCCAATCCAAACAAGGATGGCGTCAAGCAGTTTTTTCTGACTGATTTTCCATTTATTTGCGTAAATTAAAAAAAAAAAAAAAAGCAGAGAGCCGTTGACGAAATTGTTGCACACACGCAGAATGCACAGGACGCCCAGGACTCGCAGGTCTCGCAGGACTGGGGCTCCAAAATAAATAAACTGAGATAAAGTGAGACGAAAGCGAAACGAAAATAATAATGTGCATATGTAAATAACAGCGGCGGCGGCAACAACAAGGATGTCAACGTAATTGGACACGCGCGCACACACACATACACTGGGAAAATGTGGAAAATGCGGAAAACCGAGGGGATTCGGTAGAAAAAAAGGCCCTGATTGCCACGGCGGCAGTGCGTCCCATCCATCAGAGCGTGTGTTTACTGTAAATAGACAGGACACTCCTCCTGCTCCTCGGGCTCGCAATGACATCACAATTTCTTATTATGCAACTGTCATATGTGTTTAATTTGTGCCGCCCAAATGAATTTCCGATTTTGCTGATTTCAATTAAATTGAATTTCAATTAAATTTCGCAATGACAATGGGTCCCGTTCAAACGCACGTACAGGCGTCGTTCGTCCTGCGTCCTTCGTCGCTCGTATCGGCATATCTCTGAATATATCGCCGTATCTTTGGACGTGTCTCGCCGGCATTTAAGCAATAAACAACATTTCGCTGGCTCTGGCATTTAAAATGTTATGCGCAATTAGGAGTGCTAGATGAATGTGTTGAATGGCTGCCGGCCAAGTAATTACAAACCCGGCACACGTGACGCATCACGCATAATGAAAAGTCACACACACATTTCCCAGCGCAAACATACAACGATTGCACAATCCAAATGAAATGGCAATCTGCAATCTGCAAGCTGCAAAACAAGCGATATTATTTTGCTGATTTACCAAAGACAAACATAATTGAATTACGGAAAGAGCGAACGGACATGGTTATGAACACGGACACGTATCCGGACATGGACACGGACACAGACTCCGCAGTCCGAACTCTGCACTCTCAAGTCCGCATCTGCACTCCGGGACGGACCACGTTACGGCTACGTAACCTGCTCCTTAGTGTGTGTGTGCACTCAAACAATGCGCATTAAATTGGCAATTATTTGTTGTTGCTCCCTGATCGCATTTATACGTTTTTATTGCTCCGTTATTGAGGGGTGCAGCATGCTCGCATGGAAATCGAAGGAGAGCCTCGCCTAATGCAATCCCAATTAGAATGGCCAGGATAATTGCCAGATGCGATTTAGCTGGATTCGATTAGGCAGGCAAAGGCGATGCAGATGTGCAGAAGGCGATGAATAAACCGGATGCGCAGCCATCAAGGACAAGTTAATGGGTTTACATGCATTTAATAGCAGGATTGGCCACAGGTTGGAAATTAATTCAATACGCAAATTACAAAAAACTACATTGGACTTGCATTACAGTCTTAGGTTCAGTCCTTAGCTTTATAAAATGTGGGTTAAAGTCGAAGGAATTTGAATAAATACAAAGACAAGTATCTTAATTAGAACTATTAAGTCTAAAATATAAAATACAATTATTTCTATAATTAAATGCAAGCTATTATCAAGCCCAATAATCAGTGCAATTTAGTATAAAGATAAATTCTATGTATTGCTTTAGGGAATTTTCTTTAAAGGAACCAACGGGCACACTATACCAAGTAAGGCGCAAACTAAAAGGAAAAACAAAGAAAAATTCATTGAAACAGCTTTTGGTTTATAAATTTAACAAGACTTTGCCCAAAATAACCAACCTTTCATATTTTCTACTAATAAAAGTCAGCTGCCAAAACCGAAATATTTAAATAAATAAAACTCTTATCCGATTCAAATTAAATTGTTTTTTTTGCAGCAACCAAAGGCAGACAAACAATATTATTTGCCAGCCTAGACAAGTTTTTAATCAGTTTGTGATTTGTGGACGAGGAAAAACTAATCCCCTTTGCTCCCCAAAATAAAAGCCATAAATTTCCAAGAAAAAATACATAAAATAAGGAAAAACGGCCGCTGGTCTGGCATGGCATAAAAAATGGCCTCAACACCCTGTGTTCCCTGAAAATGCCACACTACAAACTTGAACGATGGCCAGCGGACATGATTTGGATTCGGATTTGGATGCGGATTCGTGTACAAACACAGGAACTGGGAAAACACTTTTCGGGAGGGGCGGGGCCAGGTGGTTTTCACTCTGATTCGATTCATTTTTGTAATTGTTTTGGCCGGAAAATGCGGGACAGGAGTTGAATTGTTTGCCAGGCCGAACTGCAATCAAAAATTGCACTAAAAAAAAGCATGAAATTTAATGTTTGTTTGCTTTTGAATTTTATGTTTGTTTTCGTGCCGCAAGGCACTTGCTGGTGCAATTTTCCCATTTTCCCCCATTGTTGTTGTTGTGGTTGGATGTCACACGTGCTGGGCATTGATTTAAGCGATTATTTTATTTGATTTCTAATTAAAAATCATAGCAGCGGCTGCTATTGTGAGTTTTTTTTTGTTAGCCGCTCGCTCTCTCGACCTCGTCCTTGCACTAGGATTTAATTAAATGCAAATAACAAATAGCAGAGAGTGCCGGCATAAATTATGCCAAAAAGGTACGGACCAGGGACCAGACCGCTGTCAAATGGAGCGGCGGCTCGGCGAGTGTGAAGCGTGAGTTGGCCATTATTTATGAGTGCAATCATTCACATGATATTCTGCGGTTTCCCCTGCATTTATCACACAACAAACTTTTATAACACTTGCTTAACAAAAGGGTGTTGGTGTGTGCGCGAGTGTGTTGCATTATGATTAATGCTTTCCGTTATGAAAGAACAATGTCCAAGGGTCTGGAAATGTATGTATCCAGATTGGGATCTGGCATAGTTGATGAAATAGGATTTCAAGTAATAATATAAGCAGGAAGTGGTTGTTATAAATATTTTATATTAATAAATGAAGTGTTCGCTATCGGGTCATATTTACCCTTCCATCTCCCCTTATCGAAAGCTGTCATAAATTTCCTTTCAATCCTAAATACTTGGCTTTTCCTAATCAATTCGCTTGACATATTGATGTCTTTCGGCCTGAACGGCCATCAAAGTGTAATTAAATTCTGACTTTGACCGAGCAACTCAATCTATATGAAAATCAGTTGCTTTAATTAAATTTCGATAACTGAGCACAGTTTGCACAACTCAAACGCACCTCGCACATCGAAGCTTGATTTAAGGCCACGCGAAATGCCCCCAAAATGGCAGCTATGGGGGAGGGGGGTACCTGTGGACCGGGGGAGCAAGCATAAACAGAAAACTCATTAAAATCATAAAATGCATTTATGACAGCCTTGTTTGCACTGCGGGGCAATAAAGAGGTGGCCGAGGCGTTGCTGAAAAGTGTCAAAATCAAAACCGAGGCGCCGGGCAAAGTTGCCAGTGTGTCAGTCAGCCGGGCCCAGCCCGGTGTGTGTGTGTGTGTGTGTTTATGTGTGTTCTGCGAGTGTGTATCCTGGCTGCATCCTGCTCCTGCCGTTGTCACACAATTATGCGTACAACAGTCCCCGGCGCTGTTGTTGTAATTATGTTGCCGGCTGTAAAACAAACTGCCAACAAGGACGAGAAACAAGAGCCTCCAGGAAGATGAAGGAGCAGCCGAAGGAGCAGGAGGTGTAGGGCGACAGGGTGAAGACAACAACGCTGGCAGGCAACGTATACCGAAAGAAATTCTGTACTGTATAATCGCCCGAATAGAATTATAGCTTCTCTAAAAATGTTTTATAAATATTTTAGTGGCTTAAAACTACCTTAAAATTCCAAGTTCTGATAACTGAAATTAATAAAAACTTTACTATAAATTTTAGCCTTTCCTAAGGCACCCTTTTGCCAGTGTAATCCAGGATAGGAGCCTGTGCGATTAATCATGGCAATCCCGGGACTGCTGCAGTTGAAATATGAAAAGCGCGGAGGAAAAAGCGAAGGCGCTTAAAGGGAAGCTCTGAGCATTTTGCGGCGACAGAGGCACTTCAATCAGGCTCATTCGCCATGCGTTTGACAAGGAGTTGCACTGAATCAGGGGCAGACAATGTGCTATTTGCTTGGCCAAACAAGCCATTGCCCCAACCATCTGGAGTTCATCCTTATCTTCGGAGTGTGTATCCTTTGCGAACTTGTTCTTATTACCGAATGGCTGACCACGTTTTCGAGTTACTGCCCTTGCTCCTGATGCCATTCATCTGGCTCTCGACAATTTTTCACTGCATAACTCAGGGCGCCACGTACTTGGAGGTCAGGTCCTGCACAAGGATTTGCCCCTTATCTGCAATCAGTGGCCTGTACAATTTCACACATGGCCACATGGTTCGATACGTTTGATTAATGCCCCGCCATTGAGTGCATCCCCCGGTCCTGGGGCTGGCCAACTTCTAAACAACTGCGGGGAGTTGACTTTTATTTGGTCCTTCGAGCAGGAAAGCGGGAAGGGGGCAAGTCGGCAAGGTCCTGCCAGCGAAAGCTTAGGGCTGACTTTGACGCTGAATCAACGAAATCAGAACGTGCGGGTCCCACACATTTCCATCTTCATTCGAATGCGAGTTGCCATTTCCATTTGCATTTTCCATTGCGATTCCATTTTCATTGCCGTCGCTGATGCTGATTACCATTTCGCATTCATTCCTCATCATTTGCTCAGCATGTCAGTCAGTCAGTTAGTCCTTCGGTCTCTCAGTCCCTCAATCCCTCAGTTCGCCAGCTCCTCCGTTGAGTTCAGCCAGTCAGCGGGCCTGGCATTTCGGCTCGTCTATTTAGCTGATTGTCGTCTGGCGGCGGCAGCAGTCCCGGATTCTGGATTCTAGAGCCAGCCTTCTATGTCCTGCACTAAGAAATATGATTTGGAAAATTTTGCAACATTTATATAGGAGTTCTCTTCACAAAACCATTCTTTTATATTAATTTCCCTTTCTATTTAGAAAGCAAGAAACAGTTTTATCAAAGAAGATATTGGAGCATCTTTATATAAATACTTCCTGTACTTTTTGTAAAGAAAAAAGGCATTAAAAACATTTTTTTTTTGTGTAGATCCCGATTACAGGGTGCTCCTGCTCCTGCTCCTGGTTGCGTGTGCTCAGCATTCTTGTTGACATATTCATTGGGAAACCCAATAATGTCGGATTTAAATGCTCGACGGCGTGCGTGCTCCAAATTGAATTTGGCCAAACATTTCGCGCGTTTGTCACGGAAATTGAAAAGCGTCTTCCTGCAGCTCATACTTTGTGTTTGGGGCTCCTTTTTCCCTTTTCTTTTCCGATTCCTCTATCGCCGTCATGAGACGGCAAAAGTTGTGTAAATTATTTTGCCATTGCTCCTGTCAGCACTCCGTCGCCTCGTCCTTTGTGCATCCTTTTGACACACTTTGACGTCACTTGCAAGTGCAGACCAGCTAATTTCCAAGCCACCAGCGTTTCCGTCAGCCAACGAGCATTGATGAATGACAAATGCAGTGGGAAAAGAGTTTAAAATTCTCCAATTTCCATTAATTTTCTAGCTGGAAAAATAGTCTTTTAAAAATCTTCAGTGTTTCAGATTTTAATAAAACATAAGGGCAAAGAGTAGGAGCTGTCAGCTAAGGAATAAAGTTAAATAACATTATTATTCTAAGATTTTCCTTCAAGGAAAAGTATTTGGTATTTTTCACACAGCTCCGCTTAAAAGAAATATTAACTAAAGCCGCTTGAGCATTTTTCTCGGTGCCTCTACCACGCAGGTTAATTACTCTGAAGCTGGACAGCGAAGGGCATCTGCCTGTCGACCTCGGCCCGTTTCCGTTTCCCTGATTAATGAAAAGTGCAATCTGAAGTTGCTTCCTTTCACTGCACACTTGATGTACAAAGGGGCCAGAGTGTGCAACTCTCGGAGACTCAAAGCGAAAGCGAAGACGATGGGAATGGGAATGGAAATGGGTTCGGGGGCTTAGCGATTGGTTATGGAAAAGGGAATATGGATAAGGGTGTGGGAATGGTTATAGTGATGCTGATGGGGCAGACTCATCATCATCATCATTGGCATCGGCAGCGGCAGCGGCATCTCATCTCGTCTCATCTCATGGCCCGCCACAAGCCACTTTAGAATCCCATCGATTTTTTCGCCTTGGCTTTTAGCCGCGCTCGCCTTTGAGTCTTTCGGGTGTTTGCTGCTGTTGGCCGCTTTATGCATTTCGTAGCCACTTTGATGACATTACCAGGAGCGATGGCCACCGGTCCCGCCCAGTAACCAGCAGCCTCGTCCTGCTTTTCGCTCAGTCATGGCTTAATGGCATTACGCTCGATGCCTTCTTCTTTTTTTTCTGTTTTGCGGACCAGCGCTGGCCCAAACTGGCAACTCCATCAATATCAGCAGCTTTTTACAATAAATTAAATCAATCGATCAAGCCCCGGCAAAAACTGTGCCAATCAATTAGTTTCCCACACACAAGGGAGAGCCTGCCCGGCAATAATTTTAATGAAATACAAATATAAATGAAGCGGCGAACAAACAATGACAGCCTCCCTCTATGGCCTCCCTGCCATGGTCATCAATCGAGCAACTTTTCACAGCGAATTTGTTGAAAATTATTTCAAGCACTTGCCCGATTAGAGACGCCATGTTTCCAGCTGTTTATCTAAGCCATTTTGCGGCAACGACGGCTCCGGCTCCTGCTCCTGCTCCGGCCATGTGCCGGGAATCTCAAGTAGTTCGGATAACCTGCGCCAAGAGCGAAAATGCAAAACAAACAAATAGCGATGGGAAGTACAAGGAATAAAAATGGGCACAGCCCTGGCGGGGCTTCGTCCAAACGAAACAGGGGATGCCCTTTAGTGGTTAATAAAATGGCTGTGAGAGGAGCCCATAAAATAAGGGTTGCCTGGTCACTTAAATGGGCTTACATATTGCGAGTTTAAATAGGGAAAGGGTCCTGCCAATTACGAGTGCAATAAAAGCCTCATAGGTTGTATTGTTGGTTTTAGAATATTGCTTACTCATTTAAAAGGACTTACAAATTAAGATGGCCATAAAAGTAACTGGTTACAGCATCTAAAAAGTGTTTGTTGGATATTTTTGTAGGTATTTAAAATGGTATTTTCTTTTGGCTAAAGGAAATTTACCAAATGAAAATAAAGATTTGTATAAATGAAGAATATATTTCTCAGAAATATTCGTTGAACTAATTATACATTTAACAATATGAGCTAACACTCTTATCTTTATGTATAAAATATTCTCAGAACTTTAAGGCTTTTAATGTTTCATAATCTATATATCTCAAGGTTTATTCTGTAATGAATTTTATATATTTTGATTTAATTTATTAAGCTTAGATGGACAAACCTTAAGACCCAGTCCTTATACCCTTCGAAAAAAATAAACTCCGAAACCTTATCGAGTGGCAAAAAAAAAAGCAAGAGAAAAACGACGAAACGAATGACAAATTTTAATGTCAATAGCCGAAGACGTGCAAAAAGGACGAGACGGCGGACAGGCAAGGACTTGGGCGCTGGGAGGAGCAGGACCATTTGCTCTTTATCTGCCGCCGCTTTTCATGTTCATTTTAATTTGTCCAAATGTCCTTGCAGCGGGCACAAACGATTTGTTTTGGCCTCTGTCGCTTTATTGGGGAGGCATTTTCTTTGGTTCGTTCGGTTTCGGGTTTCGGTTACGGTTTCTCTACGGTTTTCTGCCCCTTCCGGGTTTATTTGTATTAATGAAATAGACATTTTGGGGTCATGCTAAAGTGATTTTTCAACGTCTGCCAGGAGCAGGCTATATGCTGCCGCCACACATCCCTGTGCCATGTCCATGTCCTTATCTCCCCGGTGGCCCATTGTTGATGTTGTTGCCGCGGCGGCGTCGTCGGCGGCGTTGGTTCCATTTTTTCCGTGTTTACTTTGCCTTTGTCTTGCTGCTGTAACCCGGAGGTCCGCCTCGCTCCTTTCGATTCTCCTTGGTTTTTTGCATCGGTCGAGAACGAGAATGTCGCCGGCGTTGTCGTCGTTGTAGCTTTTCAGCAACACTCGCAGCAAAGTGAAACTAATGGCAGTTAGTTTTGTTAAGTCGATAAAACTGTCAGTGATATGGCAGATTGTGTGGCAGCAGCCAGCAGCAGCAGCAGCAGCAGGGTACCCTTAACCCTTACCCCCTGCCTCGGCCCCTGCCATCGCAGCTTTTGTCACCTAACCCATTTCGTGTTCCTGATCCTGCGACAAAAAAAAGGAGCGACGCGGCAACCAGATACAGTTGAGCTGGGTTAAAAAGTTAAATGAAGTTGCTGCAGGCATTAAATTTCCGTCGCCGCGAACACCGAACCCGAATTTACACGAGAACGGAGTACTCATAAAGAATGCAGGAGTTATGCAACACCCAGGCATCCAAATATCCTGGGAAGCCCGCTATATCTCACCCCCTTCCGGGGCGTGGCTGTTGGACAAGTAAGTGGCATTTTATGTTCATTTGCCGCGGCTCCTTCTCCAATGGCAAATGGCAAATGGCATTGTGTTTTATGTTTTCGCCTATGCGAGAATGCACACAAAGTGCCAAAATGGCGGCGGGCGGAAGTGGCAAAAGGTGGCTTAGAAAATGGCTGACTTATTTCGGCGACAACGCGGCCAAAATGGCGCACATTTTTCGCCCTTTCGCCTCTCGTGCATCCTTCAGCAGGATGGAGCCATGGTAAATGACTCCGGTGCCATGTCTTCATCATCGTCGGGCTTTCAGCTTATTACTTTTGTGCGATGCCACAGCCATGCATATACCCATACTTGCACTGGAATCGGGCCAGGGGATTCCCCGGGTGTCTGTGTGTGTGTGGCCAGGTAGCTGGGAATTAATTATTGCATATCGCTGGTGGCGCACGTATCCTAAATCAAAGCATTTAACGCGGCTAATCCCCTTAATGTACGAGCCCGTTGAGGAAGCACTCCAATTTCAGCTGAGCAATTCGTAAGGGTGAACGGTTAATCACTGAAAAAAAATTTAAAATCTAGGTAATATTTATATCTTAGCACTTTTCCTTATTTCAGAGCCAATTTTGATATTTTTATTAAAGAAGAACTCCTAGGATACGCCTAGGATTTCCATCTGGAATAATATAAATTAAGCACAATAATTATTATATGCTTAAGATCATATTTAAATATCTTTATCAACTTCCTATGCTGGATTTATATTCCCAGTTAAATCTAAATCAGTTTCAGGAATTTCCCCCAAAAAGTTTCCCATACAATAAAGTTTTTTTCCTGTGCACCAAGTTTCCCCGACAGCGGTTCCAACGTATTTAGCAAATTAAAATGAAAATCCCTGGCCATGCGAAACCGCAGCGAAAAAAAATATATATAGCCAAGTTGCAAGAGGGCCAACGCAACGACAGTTTAAAATCTCCAAGGAGCAGGAGCGGCTGTCCGGTTGGGGTCCAAAAAGGACGACAGCGTGGCCAGGTCAGTTCGCTGTGATTGGCAGCAGTCATCAGGCAAGTTAATTGCCCACGATTTAGCGAAGTGGAGGAAAAGGACGCAGGACTTTCCAGGCGGGCAGCTCGTGAGCGGGAGTCGTGACACGCGGTGTTTCTGACGTTAAATTAATGGCGGTTCAAGCTGACCAAAACCGCCTTACTCAACATCAGGGGCTATTAAATTGTTTAAATTGCGCTGATTAGAAATAAGGAAACCAACACAACAATCAGGCTTAATTTGATTTTATAAATATTACCAACAGAAAGATATACCATTATTTATAGGACTTTGTTTAAAGCTTCTATAACTGCTACTCCGAAACCAATTTAAAGTTGAATAACTCCCTAGATTTCAAGAAAAACTTTAACTTATAATAATGCCTTTATAAAATGCCATAAAATTTAATTAAGAGAACGGAAACATGAATTACTTTAAATATTCTTTTGGGAATAAGTAAATAAAAAAATAAATAGCAAAACTCTTTTCTCTAAAAACGACTCTTAAGGGCCCTCATAAAAGAAAACTTGTGGAAAACTACCCAGAATGCATATTTACAAAAGAGTAGCAAAAAAAAAAAAAAGAAAAGGAAACTGAACTTTTAAGAAAAAATCTAAGAGTCCAGGAACTTATTTTAATCGATTTCTTGGACATTCACTTGCCCCATGCTTACACTTAGTTTTCTTTTCATTTTACATTTTGTGACCAGGGCCTGGCTCGGCTTTTTTTGGTCACATGCGGAGCCCGGATCTCCCTCGATTGTTGCCGTCGTGCACTTAATCGCAAGTAGAGCCCATCAATCGAATTGGAGTCCACCTACATCATCTCCTGACCTCGTCCTCGTCCTCGTCCACGGCCTCGTCCTGCTGCCGGCATCACATTGACGTAGGTGACTTTGAAGCTGGCTGCTTGGGGTTCTGGTCAGGACAGGACAGGGCAGAGCTGACCCTCGTTTGCCACTGCTAAATCTTGGTCATTTGTGACGCTATTACGGGGTGGATGAGGTTGGTTGCGCTTCTTGGCCAAGGGATTTATTCACTGAAAGAAATGGATAGAAACACAAATTGGAACAATATAAAAAATATTTCTTATATAATTAAAGTAATGCCTATTGAAAACAACCAAAATGATATAAAATGTATTACTTTTCTTAGGATTTAAATGCTTGTAAAGTAATTACGAAAAATAAGTTTACAATGACAAAACTTGGTGTGGATAGAGTGTTTAAATTAGTAAATATCAGTAATATTTAATTATATTTAAGAGTAACCTTAATTTAAAATGTTTCTAAACCTTTGTCATTTTATAGTTTATAACTAGTTTCTTGTATTTTTCAATGTGCTGTCCCTGGACTATTTGTTTATCGTTGCCGACCGGCCATTATCATCAATTGGGGCAGCGTTATTAACGTTTGCTGCCTGTCAACATTGAAAATTATATGCCTGGCAACCACACACGTGATGGGTGACCATCTCCTCCTCAACCACCATTCCCAGGTCCCTGTCCCTGCCCCTGCTCATGTCCCTTCCCCTTCTCCTGCCTGCCCCATGTCCAAAACTCATTCTCATTCTCAATCTCAGTCTCCCTTGCAATTTTTTTACGCTTTGGCTTTTCTCGCATTCATTACGTGAGCTGTGTGGCTGATGGCGGCGTTGAATGGCAAAGGGGCGTGGCACCCGCCCCCGATGCCCGCCTGCGTGGCCATTAGCCCAGCAGGAGAAGCGTTTCATTTAGTCCTCGTTGTTTTTTGTTGCCGCTGCTGCTGCTGCTGGCGGTGCGGTTTGAGGGCCAAATAAATCAAGAATTTTTTACAAATTTGTTGTCATCATGTTGACATTTCCGACGTCTTTATCGACTCCTGGGCCGGACGGACGAAACGGCCAAAAGGCCCCGGCCCGTTGTCACCGAATTTCCATGGAAAATCCATAAGCCGGATCTGGCTAATGGGAAATGTCTGTGAATGCAGACAAAAAGTTCCATTTGCCGGGAGAGTCCGCCTTAAATTGGGATTCTCTCCGAACTTGGCTTAGTGCGGCGGAATTGGTTTCTGCACCTCCCCTGCAACGTTCCTTGGAGCCCAGGCACTTGAATATATTATGAGACGTGCTCCAGAGACGCTCACAAATTATGCCAATTACGGCGGGGACACAACATTTGCAGCGAGTTTACTGCAAATGCGACGCGAAAATGATGCGAAAAGTGCAGAGCAGCGCAGGCAGCACAACAAAACGAAATTATCGAATAACAAATGGGAAAGCAGCGAAATGCAAAAAGGACGAAGGCAGGACGAGGCAGCAGCAGCGCCATCCGCTTGATGTTTGTAACTTTCATAAGAAATTCAACACTTCCGCTGCCGCTGCTGCTGCTGCCAAGGAAACTGCAACAGTTTTCCCCGGCGTGGTGCAAATTAAAAAAAAAAAAAACAAAAAGACTGAGAGAGAGAGAGAGTAGGGAAAATGGAGCCAAGGAAGTCGCGGCCAAGAAGCTGCCGTAAATAAAGAATTACGCTTTATGTTCTATTTGCATTCGCCATAAAACTCGGCGCCATCGAGCGGCAAACGGAGCGACATGAACATGAACATGAACATGAACGTAGCGGCATCATGAACGCCGGCCAAATGACTTCCGTTTCCGCCGCTTAAGATGGCGCGTGCATCGCACTCGTACACACAAGGATCCTTGCTGCCTGGCGGGAAGGCAGGGCTCCGGCAGGCGGAGATATCCGCATCATCATCATCATTTGTTTTTGCCCGCCCGACTGCCTGCTGTGTCCACTGCTGACATGTCGGCTGGCATGCTGAAAAATTGCATCAAGTATAATGTAAATCGTGTCATTTGTCAATGGCAGATGGTCGCTCTTCCTGCGGACAACTGCTCCGAATAGTAAATGGTGAATGGCGAATGCGGAGCGAAACCTCCTAATGACAATTGGCATGCCCGCAGGAAGTGTTTGCACGGAGAAAAACAAAGCAATTGGGGGAGTAAATAAAATCAGGCTTTTACTTTGTACAAGCTTCTATAATAATAGAGATGGTGCTTTCTAGAAATTTAAATTAAATTCACTAAAATGTTTGCTCAAACTTACATTTCTTGACTTGAAGAAAAGTTGCTGAACTTTCAATTTAAATGAAAATTAAATACTTGGCTAGCTTAAGAAATTAGGTTTTCCTTTCCATTATTACATTTAAAGTCCATAAATTGCTACGTTCAAATAATAATCTTATCCTGCTGGTCCTTTGCTCTTTGCTTTATCTTTCCCAAATTAAATTAGAGAATTTTTTGCTTTAATTCGCCAAAAGTTGTTAGAAAGTTTCATCTGCTGCAAATATCTCTCTGCTGCTCAAAATGTCATGTCTAATGGGAGATATGTTATTCCTTGAAGTGCAAAATAAATCAAAATAAAACTACATACATTCGGTGGCGGTTTTTTTCATTCCCCAGAGTTCTTCTGGCTTTATGCTCTCCTTTTGGGCTGGATCGCCCATACGCCCCGTGGTACGTCGCGTTTAATGACTCTTGGCTAAAATAGTTTGCCAACAGTTTCGACTCTCCCTCGCACATTAACGCAGCCAAGGCGTCGGACCAGGCCGAGCTGCGCAAATAATTCAATAAAGCAACTTTCGGCGAGATTAATTAAATATTTCTGTCTAATTTGACGCAATTTATGCAATGCCGGGGGAGCTGGCAGAAACTAAAATGAAGAGGGTGCAGAAATGAGCAAAGTTTGCCTAGCAAACTTGCTTATCTATTCGAGGACTGCTTCTGGTGAAACTTTTATTAATTACAAAGGATACACATAAACATTAGCCGGCGAGCGCGTCACATTTGTGAATCGAGCATTCGAGTTACTTAGCTTCCGTTACGGACTGGCTTTTTTCCCCTGGTCCCTGCTGACGCTTTTTTTTTCCTGACAGCACGAGCCAGCGAAAGCTGGCGAGGATTAGCCACAAGGACAGCGGTAAGTGGCCGTCGAGTCTCGCAAATTATGCAACTTAATGCGCTCGTATGGCAGGGCTACATAATGCATAATTAATTTGGCCCGACATGCACAACCTGTTGAGCCACAGAAGCACTCACCTTGGCAGTCCTTCACTCCACTCCACTTCACTCCCTACTCATGCCGCCCGCCGCCCAGCCCACCCACTTGGTTGCCATTCCAACTGAGCCGCTGCCTCATTGAAAAGTGGCATAACGAGCTCTTGTGCCCCGGCTTAAAAGCGCTTACAAATTGCTACATGAAAATGTCTGCCAAGGGGGCCAAGGGGGCCGAGGGTGCGGCGGCGAAGGTGCGGAAAATGGCAAATGGCGGGGCAAGAGGCAGAGCGGGGGCTTTCATCAACACTTCAGGCCAGTTGCAAAGGGCAAGTTGAAAACTGAAACTGCAATTGAAGCGCTTTTCCTCACACACACACACACACACCGGGGCACACTCGCACACCCGCACAAAAACACGGAGACAGGAAAAGCGGAGAGTGAAAAAACCTCCGGGTTTTTAATGAGTCAAGTGGCCAACACGTGAAACACTCACGCTCTGCACTTGGAAAAGAAATAAATATAAATAAAAAAAAATTTTAAGATTTGAAAACCATTTTAAAATGCGCCTTAAAGTAGGCTATGCAATAACCGCAAAAGCCTTCGATTTTGACAGCCCTAAAAAAATATCTATATTAATATCCGAGGGTCTAGCCTTTTACAAAGATAATAATAAATAAAGTTTTGGAAACCATTTAAAAATGCGCCTAAAAGTTGGCTAAAAAAATGCTGAAAAAGCCTTCGATTTTGACAGCCCTAAAAAATATCTATATTAATATCAGAGGGTCTAGCCTTCTACAATAAAGAAGGTATGTTTTTTAATAAGTCTTTAACTTTACTTGGCCAAAGCCAGGTATTTTATTCTCCACTTTTTCTCGCCGTGTACATGTGTGTAATGACGCACATTTCGGCTGACTTTTGTGCGAGCGTATTCGCACGAAATAAACCGTTTTGCCTTTGAGCCGCATTGAGTTTCATTTGAGTTGGGCCCGTTGATTCGCTCACTCGCCCTCGGTTCGTTTTCGTTTTCTTTTTCGAATTCGGCGCCATGCCAACGCCTGAACGTTTCAGTTTTTGCACTGCACTGCTTTTATAATTGCATGTCGACTCTTAATGAGCTGGGCGCCATGCAATTTGTACTTTCGCTGAGCAAACAGCGAAAAGCGAACGGCGAACAGGAGGCCAACAGCAAAGGATTTTCCTGCCACTTGAAGTTGTGGGGCTCCTTTCCTTTTTTGTTGTTCCGCAGTTGGCCTGCTAAGTGGGTTGCAGCTGGCTGCTGCTGGCCGGGGAAAAACTCTACGGAAAATACGGGCGGAGCGGGCAAAGTTGGGCTCTTGTTGAAATGGATTTCGCTCGTAAGCGAAATAAAACCGCACAACTCAAAATGAAATGAGTAAATTGCGGTTGAAGTTGCCAAAAGCTTTGGCACTCCTCCGTTTTTCTTTTTTTTTTTTTTTCTTTCGGGATATGTGGTTTTGGGTTTTCGGTGGCCCCACATCTGCTCCGTTCTACATAGAAATAAATTTGGAGGGTTTTAAGGATTTAGCTTTGGTTTGAACTCATTTTAAAGAGAAATAATTAAATAACATGTAGTGGAAAAAATTTAAATATGAAAAGGATAAGTGTATAGCTTCGAGATTAGTTCCAAATATTTTACTTGTTTGCAAAAAATTTGCAAAATGTTATATCTAATCCTTAATCGTAGTTTGTAAATGTTCTTTAATCAAACCTTGTTTCCATTTAATCTTTTTTCAGTGCATTCCATGTCCGTTCGGCACTGAGGTTTCGCCAGAGAAACGTGTAAAAAATGCCTTTCAACACAACTGGCATCCATAAAGATTTAAGCGATAATAGGATACACAAAATAAATGTGAATTTTCCAATTCCTAATGCCAAAGCGAAGTCAGAGGCTAAGCATATACGAGTCGAATAGCATAAACAATCCTGACAGGACCTGGCACGAGAAGGAGCAGCAAATCCAGGGCCAAGGCACGAAGCATGTCAGTGGGTGGATTGCTTTAAAGCTGATGCATAAAATATTGCGTATACGCCCCATTATGCCTTCCTGCAAACACACGCCAACAGAGAGACGGCGAAGGAAGAGTGTGCGGCTGGCTGGCAAACATGGACGGCGGGCCAGACATCTAAACCATATATCGTATGTATAATTGAAAACAAATTTTACTGCTTGTAATTGAGTGTGTTTGTCTGCGTGCCAGCGCCCCTGTGTGTGTGTGGGCATGTCTTGATATCGATAACAAATGCCACAAATTGAATTTAAATCATATTACATACAAACAAGCCACGCAGACACAGAACAGGCCGCTCGAGTTTGGGATTGGTATTGGGATTGGAATTGGAGTCTTGGTCGCGCCATCGCCAGGCTCGCTTATTTTATTTATGGCTGCAGCAGCAACAAAAGCAATTGCAACAACAGCTACACTTGGGCAAAATTGGGGTTTTCAGTAATTTAAACATTTTATTAAGTATATTAAAAGCTTAAACCAAAAGCAGTAATTCCCTAAAATCATGCCACGGCCGGCTCTCTTTCCTTTTTCTCACTGTGCATCGAAAACAGAAGTCTGAACAGCTCCTTGGGTTTTGCATTGAGCCGCATCTGAATTCGGGTTTTGAGATTTTCATTTTATGCATTCACTGCACACGCTGAGGCGAAACAAGCAAGCCAATCTCCCCGAATATCCTCCTTGCGAGGACTGTGCTCCGCTCTTGCTCCTCTTAATTGTCTGCTCTGCAGCGGCATGCCATAAATTTATGCATTGCATTCTGGCGTCAGGAGTCCGTATTGCACTTGCACTTCCCTGGGAACTCGAGGGAGGATCACACCCCCGGCCGAAACCGAGCTTATCCGGCACATCCTCAGACAAAGTCCAGACGGAGGCCGTAAATAAATGTTTGATAGGCCATCCATCCGTCCGTTTGTCCAGCCAGTCAGTGTCATTTGATGGGAGAAGTCTCCGTAAAGCAATTAAAATCGAATCTTAAAACAAATATTAAATGCTTTCACAGATCCAAAGCGATTTTTCAGAGTCACAAAATATATATTTGAACAGCAATTATCCGAAAAAGGGGAAACAAAGCGACGTTAATCCTTGGGGGTATTGTGACCAGAAATCGAACTCTGAAAAATCCTTGTGAAGTGTAAATAAGCGGCCACTAAGTTATGGGCTCAAGTCAATTCCGACACTCGAGGTGTCGATGCATGCCGGCACGATCCGGGAGCTGAATAGAGTGGCTCCTGGAGTCGTCCCCTCTCCTCCCAGGCTGTCCCTCTCACGGAGGAACGTGTTTTGCCGTGTGGATCTGGCTTTAGGACGTGACGCACGTGCGTGCTGAGAGTCGCAGGACGAGGACGAGAGCTCTGGTAGGTGCATTTCTTATTGACGTTAACATTTTGCTCGGCCCTTGTAACGTGCTGCAATGCTAAATACAAAGCAGAAAACTGAAAGAGAAAATACCAGGCTTAAAATGGAGGTGCACGGCGAGAATCTTACAATGTAATGTAGATATCAATTGGCTCCTTTGAATATCTTAAAAAATAATAAAGAACTTGCTGAATATTAAGGGGAATGTGCTCTCTATTACAGAATATTGTTGGTATTTAAGAATTCTTGACTTTTTCACTATTTTGTATTGAACAATTTGGAAAATGATCAAAAAACCATTTGCAAATCAATATTAACAGCATTTTCTTTTGGATTAATTACGTATTTAAAAACGTATTTACGTTACATAAAGGTTTTTCCTTAAAATCCAAATTGTATCCAGTATTTATGATTTATAGAATTATTTTAAATATATAAGAAGTCTAGTTTCTCCCTGTGTTCCTTCAGGACAAATAAGCAGATTGTAATGGCAAATGCAAGCAATGAAGCGAGTCGTACCCATGGCGGTACATATGCACACCCAAGCCTCACGGCCAACAGCTCACTCCCAAGCTCCCAAGAGGTGTCCTGGCGGCAGGAGTCCTTGCACCAGTACCTTATACACCGTACATCATGTCCGGGGCATTGTTGCTGCTCCTGCACGCGCCGCACGATTTTGCAAATAAATACAAATAACTTTGATTTTGTGCCCCCGTCCCTCCCCTCTCCGGGAATGGCTTGGAGGCGGGCTCCCAATCCCAATCCCCGAGCGTGTGACGTTCAACAGAGAAGCATTCAAATTAAACTTTATTTGCCTTCCCCGTACCTTTGGGCGTCTCTGCCGGCTTTCTGCTTAAAATTGCAGATTGCAGGCTTGATCACATTGCCGAGGCTTGCAAATGAACATTGGCAAAGGAGCAGGAGCAGGAGGAGGACCTCCTGCAGCAGCAGGAGCAGAAGCTGAAGGCGGAGCAGACAGACAAACACATGAAACGTGCTGTGCATGCAATAAAGGAGATTTTTTGTGGGATTTGCTGCACTGATAGCAGCCAACGGCACAATATGCTCCATAAATTGCCTTTGGCCTCTGACTCAATATATAAGGCACACAGGCAGGCACACGGATATTTCCGATGTCAGGCCCAGACAATAGTTTATGCTAGTCTTTGATTTAGTTTTTGCGCCTAAAAACGGATGGCTCCAAAGTAGATACGCTTCCTGCTTTTTCTGCCGATACCCTTCCTGGAATTTCTGGCTAATAATATAAGCACTCCGCCCGGCAATTCTGCGAATAATTAGTTAACTAATTGCATTAGTCAGTAACAAAGAGCTTCTGTGCCAGTTAGTTACCCATTTTTCGATTATTTCATAAATCAATTTCAGGTTTCCTAAAATGTGCTTAAATTATAAACTTCTAATGAGATTTACCTTGTAATAGCACGTTTACCCAACTAAAAACTGAACGGACGTAATGAAAGCTTATTAAAAATAATATTTCCATATTACGTAAACCGCGTGGTTCTCATGGCTCTCATAGCGGAAAAGTTTATAATAATAAAGACTCAACATTTAATGTTTTGAAATTTCACTTTGCCTGAAAAACAATAACAAAAAAGCAGATTTCTATAAATTCCACAGAGCAACTTTATATAAATAACACTGGTCGACAAAAAAAAATCCCGCGAATAAACGCTATTGATTCTGAAAGA
>JAEIIF010014370.1:0-13166 GCA_018874455.1 Drosophila trapezifrons | reverse complement strand
GTAAAATCCTATGGTTGCTGTCAAGCTTCTAATGAAAACTCTAATTAATGAAGTTTTTAAGACAGTGTCATGACACCATTAATAAATAGCGATCAGTGTACGATGAATAGTTATTGCAGTATGATATTTACTATATAGACCGATATTCCCCTACCAGCTAAGCTATAACTATATTGGCCTTTGTGACTTTAAAGCTGACACTTTTTGCAGTGTACAAAAGTTGCAAATTAAATTATCAACTCGGCAAAAGTTCGCTCGAAAAAGGCGAAAAATTGATTCGCGCGTGTATGGGGTTGTATCTGTTTGTGTGTGCCTGCCTGTGTGTGGGCCTGTCCGCCCTTTCTACCCCCTTTGCCCGCCCCTTTCGGCCACGTGCTGAGCCGTATGATGAATGTGCAAGCGAGCGTGAGCATTTGTTCGTGTGTGTAAGTGTCTGTCGATGCGGAGGTGTGTGGTAGGTGTGTGTGTGTGTGTGTGCGTGCCCCTAACGAGCAGCTGAGTGTGCATGTGTGAGTGCTGCAAAGTATGCAATAAAAAATTTCACACACGAGCACGTTAATTACGCGCGGCATCCGAACATTTTTGAAGAACTTCACCGCCCCTCCATCTATCGCGTCCGCAAGTTATGGGTCCAGGTATCTATGTATCTGGCCCAGGAACTTTTCGGTTCGCTTACTTCCACGAGTCCCAGATGCTTGGTATTCATATTAATGAAGGCAGGGGTTTAATCTAAATTAATATTTTTAATTAAAGGTTATTGGTGTGGTTTCCTAAAGCATATTTTCTCGGTATTATTTGAGGGAACAACACACGACTCTTTACTCAAGGGTTACATTCTGTAAGCCTTACTGAGTTAGGATATTTTGATACATTTCCCAAAATTCCCCTAATTATATTTTAAATAAGTCGCTGTGATACTTCAAAAATATCACAAAATCTTCCAAAAGGCTTACATTTTCGACGAGCCTCTTTAATGAAGGCAAAGAAAGGCCCCAACGCAGCTGAAATATCCACAGAAAATCTAATTTATTTCTTACTACATCCGAGAGTTCAAATCTGCCAGCCTTAGCTTCTTTTCCGCATTTTCTTCTTCTCGTTTCACCACCCACGTTCCAGAGTTGGCAAACAACAAGTGTGTCGAGTGTTTAGCAAATATTTAAACTGCAATATCACAAAGAAGATAAACGAAAGAAAGTCACCTCTACGTTTTTGCAACAAAAATTAGCTTAAATCAACAAGCAAACAAAAACAGGGGAAACACCCTTGAGCACACACACACACACATACACACTGGGGGATGCGAGAGCCCCCTTGCAGCTGCAATCGGAGTCAAGGCCTTGAACAGCAGGGAAATGAGAAATATTTCGCATACGCACCGTTGGCCAAAAGCGCAAGCCATGCGCTCAAAGAGACAGGCAATGGGCAAAGAGTTTTCCCAGCTTTTGGTTGTTCTGGTCTAGCTAATGCACACACGAGTACACAGCGGGAAAAAGGCACTATAATTGGTCATGAAAACTAAATAGTGTCACTTTTCTCCCCAATTTACTTGATTGATGGGCTGAGAAAGAGGATTAATTTATTATATTACCTTTATTTTATGGCAGAGTATTTAAAATCAATTAAAATCGTGCTCAAAAGTAGGCAATAAATACCAAGCAACTGTGCAATTTTAATTCAAAATATTTCATTGCATACTTTTAGGCACATATTCAATTGTTTTCAAAACGAGATCGATTTCTTTGGCCACACTACTACTATCAATATATTTTAACTTAATTAGCAGATGGGATATGCTTAAAAATGATAAATCCAATATAGTAATATTTGACAATATTTTTCTTGGAAGAAGAAGCTATATCACTATGCTTTTTTCTGCGTGTGCCTGTGTTTATTTTCATTTCGTTTTCGTTTCTGCAAGTTCTTGTGACGCAATGAAAGTGAAATGGATTGTGAGGAGAGGAGAAGGTGGAGGAAGCCTCTTGGCCAACATTTTATGCCGCACACGAACACACTTTCACTCTCTCTGCCTCTCTACTTCCCCTTCCCCCATTCCGTCTCTCCTTTTCGCCTCCTTTTCGTCTTGTGCCTTATTAAATTTTCAAACACATGCTAAACTTAACCCGAGGATGTGCTTAACCTTCGCTCTGTTTTGATTGAGTGGCCGTAAGTGTTTGTTTATGAGGCTGTTCCGCTCCCACTCTCTCCCTCTCTCTTTCCCTCTTTTGTTACAACTGCCTTCTTTGTTATTTTGCCTCTCTCTTCCCCTTTCTAATCTCTGTTTCTATCTCTGTTTCTGCCTCGTTTTTAAGCCTTCCAGTGAGTGCAGTTTGTTTGACTTTTCTTCCTTCTTTCATTTCGTTTGACACCGTTTCCATTTTCTGTTGCTTTTTTTTGCACTCTGCTCTTTGTACAACTCTTCACTTGCAACAAATAAATAAAATAATAAATTGTTTCTAAATAAAAAGAAAAAGCAGATCAAGAAAAACGAGACCAAGTTAAACGAAATGAAATGATAAACTCTTGCTTCCGTTTCCGCTGCGCCATTGTGCAGGCAGTTACTTCCTCTTCCTCTGGCCCGTCCCTTGTCTTCCGCTCTCCTCATTGAGTTGCAAATTCCTTCGTCCTGCGGCACCTTTCAACTTCCTGCCAACGAAAAAAATGTTGCTGTGCAAATTATTTCGTGTCTCTCTTCTTTTTTTTTTTTTGGCAATTGTCCTGTGGCCTGTGCAGATGGTGATGAGGTTTTTTTTGGGGTCTCCAGGGCACAGTTCTCTGGTCAATTTTGAATTGTTAAACATTTCGGTCAGGGGTTAAGCCAGTACTTTTTGTATTCCTCTCACTGAATTTTATACACTCCTAGAATGTATATTTAATATATGAAGAAACACCTTTGTAAGACGTGGATCGATAGGCTTACAATGGCATAATGGGACTGCTTTCAACCTTAGATATAATAGTTTAAATAAAATTAGACTGCTGTATTTTTAATTAATAGGGTCCCTTTTGAGGTTCCCCTTTTCAGTAATTACATTAACATCTCTGAATAAACATAGGAGCCATAACAATCCATAAATAAATCGAATGAATAAAATTCCACTATCAATTGGCAAAGGATCTCCATTAATTATGAATCGTTGTCCCCAAATTCCTGCATACCTACCTGGTATAATACTGAGGAATCAGTAAACAAAATCCCTGTAAATAAATAATTCAGCATGAGACCACATAATTGAAATGGAAGGACGAAAATGTTTTGTCGCTGGTCAAGTGCGGTCGCTTATGCAAATTGTGGGAAAATTTATGTTAATTGTCCCCTCCTGTCGGTCGTTGTAAATAATACCCTGCCAAGGTGTGATGCGATGAATGTCAAAACGTTTTCTAGCAAGCCAACTCATGATTAGTTCTAGTCTTAGTTGTACCATACAAAAACAAGTTTCCTTAGTTAGCAATTCTTTAACTACGTATGCTCTCTATCAACAATATTACCTGAGGAGTTCGTCAAACGTGAGGGCTAAAATCTACTTGGCACCTTTCAGGCCCAACATCAAGTATCAGTATTCCGCCTTGGACAGCGGCAATGGGATCGTGGAGCGAAGTCCCAGGGAGCGGGCTCAGCGGGAGAAGGCCCTGAACGCCACCCAGGAATGGATTCAGAGTGCCAACGGACGCTACGAGGTGATCGCTCATCTGGATGAGATCGGCTCGAGGCACGGCAAGAACTGGTTTCTGGTCACGGATGCTTCGGTAGGTTATTTTTTGTAGAAATCTCTCTTGGATGTCTTCTTTACTGCTCCTTTTTTTCTGCTATTTTTTTTTAGGTCCGCACAGATCGTCTGCTGACCCTGCTGCCTCTGCCCCCCGACTGCGTGGCCTTCGAGGATCTGCCTCCCAACGAGTGTGCCAGGGAGATCCTCATGGAGCTCCTGGGCTCGCTGCATCATCCGTACATATATCCCGTGCTGGACCTGGGCTTCTTGCGCAACAGCTCGCATAACTATGCCTGCCTGGTGACGCCCTTCAACTCGCGCGGCAGCCTCAAGGATCTCATATATAAAGTGAGTGCTTTTTGATTATAAAGTTAGGAAAAATATACAAAAAATATAAAAATTAATTAAACTAAATTTTACTGAATTAATTTCCCAATTTCTCCTCTTCAGGCACAGTGGAACGAGCCTTGGGCCAAAAAGTACACGCGTAAGCCAAACGGCTTGCCGGTGAGCCAGGTGCAGCGCCTGGGGCGACAGATCCTGGAGGCACTGCTCTTCCTGAAGGAGCGCGGCTTTCCGCTTCACGGTCACCTGCACAGCGGCAATGTCATCCTGCAGAACGGGGCAGCCAGGTGAGTCCATCGCTCTGTCCACTGTCCACTGGGGCCCGCTCAGCCGTGAACTAATTTAATAATGACTGAAATATTTGACATCGAAGCAGTGGCCATGCCCTGTCCTCAAAATGTCACTCATGCAAAATTCATCGAAATAGAAGGGAAAACGATTTGAGCCTAAATGGCAAATTAAAAGCAATTCAACGGAATCGTTGGCCATTTCGTGGCACTTTAAATGCATGTCCCTGTTTGCGTAGCCCCCACTCCCCCCACCCGATCCAGATCCGTGTAACTGCTGTGCGACAACGCGTAAAGCGCCCCCCATCGCCACCCACTTGGAAACATCGAATGGGTGTAACAAAAATAAAGCTTTAGCTTTTTGCCATTTTAAAAATAAATGCGCGGCGAAAAAAAAACTGCTTATACTGCAGCTCTGCGATGGGACCGAGTGTGGGGGGTCCACCAGAAATTCCTATAGGTGAAAGTCGATGAAAGAGCGGATATTTTTTTGTATTTTTTGCTTTTCTTTGTTTAAGTTTGCTCCAAGTGCATGACCCAATTTAGTGCCTTCGTCGCCGGGGAATCGCTGCAAATGGAGGGAGGACATTGAAAAAGCTGATTTTCATATAAATTGCTTATACATATGTACAGTCATCGATAGGGCCACACGATTGTAAAGACCATTGCCAGAGCCATGGCGAGTAGTAAGCTGAAAAGCTGATTGATGGAGTGGCAAAGGAAAATACTTGTTCAAGTGGGATTGCGTTAGGAATCTCTAGCCCCTACTCTATCTCTCTTGAAATAGTAATCAAGGAAAGGATGTAGGAAATGCAATAAGACAAATCAGAGCAGAGGAAACCCTTAGGCAGAACAAGACACCAATTAAGAGAAGGGGAGGATTACATTCAATTCAGTTTGGAAAAGATTCCAGATCAATTAGGCGAAATATTGAAATAAATTCACTCAGGGAAATACAATTATCCTACCCTTATTATTTTCTTATCCCAAAACGTAATTAGCATTTTTGTAAAACCTCTGGCACATAAAATCCATACATTATCCGAGAGCATCTTCAGAACGTCTTTTGTCAGCCAATTTGGGATGCCTTTTCCGGCCAGTCAGCAATAGTGCGCTCTAATGAATACTGACAGGACCCTCGAGCCGAAAGCCCCGGCCAATCTGCAGTATACGGCCCGGTGTAGTGTCATAATATTGTCATATCAGGCCTGACATACGCTCTGTGTCATAAAGTAGAGCGCGGATGGCATTCTCCTCTCGCTCGCACGGAAATCCATAAAAGTAGGCACTTTGTGGCCGTCGTAGCCACGTGTTGGCCATCAATACATGGATGTGGCACGGTGGAATCGCCATCGAATGTGTTGCATAATTAAGATCAGGAACAAAGGAGAGGGGATATGTGGACGGGTTCGCCATTTAATTATGCATTATCCGTGACACGTTTCTTGTTTTTGTCTTTTATCCATCAGGTTGTCGGGGCTGGAGAACGGCCTGCTGGGCCTCAGCTCGCGAATTAACGCCGTCATGTGGTCCCGCTCGGTCACCGAGATCGAGAACGTGGACATTGTCTGCTTCGGCCACCTGCTGTACGAGATGTGCACGGGCCAGGAGCTGACCACACCCAAGCCGTCCATGCGGGTGCTCGAGATGGAGATGCAGCACTACCCACAAATTGGCCAGGTGAGTGCATGAAAGGGGGGTTTCCTTGAATTATTACTAAATAAAACCTTGCTAAACTCTTGTTACAGATTCTGGAGATATTAGGTCTAATCTTTGAGCCGCCTAGCGGTGTCTGCCCCTCCGTTGAGGACCTAGTCCTGTGCGATCTCTTTCGCAGCATCGATTTGCGCGAGCTGCGTGGTCCCTGTTTCAGTGTAAGTGCTGACATAATACGCTTCTTCCTTTAAAGTCACTAATAATATTTATTTTTCCCCATTTCGCTGGCAGACAATTAAGCCGAGCCTCAGCAGGTCCACTCTGAACCTGCTGCACGCGGTGAAGAAGCGCCAATGCGCCTCCCTGGGCCACTCCCTCAGCGAGGCGAACTCACCCTGCACGCCGCCCTCGACGCCGCACGATCGACGCACTGGGTGAGTTGCTCTGCCGTCGGCTTAGTTGTTTCTTAGCTTTCCACCTAGAAGCCAACTCTGCCAACTTCTCACCCTCTCAGTCACCGGCATAACTCACATGAATCCCTCACCACACACACACAAAAGCCGTACACTGTTCATCGTCGTGTCATGTCTTTCGGTGTGATAGGAACAGCGAGCAGTCATTACAAATTAACAATTAGGCTTCCTGTTCCTGCTTCCTGGCTTAGGGATTTTCTATGTGCGGAAATACCTTTATTGGGATAGATATGATACCAAACGAACTGAGTTAAATATTATATTACTATAGATAGATTACCAATAGAGGTCTAGAAGTTAGGGTACTGAATACCTTTTTGGTGATTAATTTAGAATTTATAATCGTCTTAGCTTTTGTGTTATAAATCTGTAAACCTTGGAATGCTTTTTGATGTAACGTTTCTAGAGTAATTTAATTAATTAACCATTCTGTTTGAACTTCTAGCTGTGACCTAATAACCCTTTGTGAATAATATGTACGTACGATTTAATCCTGAATAATAATTTAAAGTAGCATATGTTCAGCCAAATATAAACTGGCATTAGAAACGAGTTAAAATTGTTTAAGGAACCAATGAAAAGGTCTGACACATTCTCCGTCTTTAAAAATATATCTTAAAGTCCGACTACCGAATTTCCGAGAGCCCATTTGAATTTTAGGAAAACGTTTCGGCTTTGTTCACCCACAAAGAACTCTATTTGGCAAAATGCAAAGAACTTTGCGTAGCTTGCAGTAGAGTCATAGCTCCGCCCCACGTTGGGCGCCAATCTAATCCACGCTCCGGGCCTTTTAATCCAGGTGTTCTTGTGCACTCGCCTTTCAGGCTAATAAAGAGGACTCACACACATGCACACACACACACACACACACCATGGAGAGGTTAAACAAAAAAGAACGAGAATGAAAAGGCGGCCAGCAAGCAAACTAACACACTGACAGAAAGGCAGAGCGAAAAATGTGGCTAAAAGCTTAATGATGTGCGTGTGGCTCCGGGTGTGCCTGTGTGTGCATGCCTAAAGGTAATTATGGTAATGTCCTGGACTCTGCTCAGCCTGACCCATTCCATTCCATTCGCATTCACCGGAGCCGTAGGCAGAATTTAAAATTATGCATACAAGACAGGGATATAATTGAGTGATAAAGAACGAGGATGGAAGCCAGCGAGCTAGCGCGAGAGAAAAAGTCCCGAAAACAGCAGAAAACGAGTGTCCTCATTTTGTTTTTGCCTCATGTATATTTAAGCATCCCAATGACCCGTGTAAATTTACTCAGCTGCCTCAGAAAAATATGAATTAATTACTCAAACGCATGTTTTTTACTTACATTAATCAATTAAACAATTTTACGTAGTGGAGGATTTTTTCAACTAAAGTATTTTTTCCGTATGCAATGTTTTACTCTCTCTTTCTCTCCTACTACTACTACTAATACTACCGCCTACTACTACTACTACTACTACTCAACTCTGTTGTGTGTGTGTGTATCTGTGTGTTAAATCTATCTTAGTGTTGCGAAAGCGCCCAGAATCCCGTTACCGTTGCAGTTACCGTTACAGTTGCCGCTACACCAAACCCATCATCTTCTACACACATACCGATCCGCCCTCGAATGTCTCTCAACGTTCACTTTTGTTTACATCACCTATGTGTGTGTTTTGTTTTTGATTTACAAACTCTTGCATTTCTGCATTTGTTTATTTACATAACCCGTTCGACTAACTAAAAAACCAACAACAACAACTACAACAACAACAACAACAACAACTCCAACAACTATAACAACAGTGTTCTGCCTGCGCCCTATGAAGTCTTTCGTATGTACTAATCCGAAACCAAACCCAACAGAACCGAACCAAAAAAATACCAAAAAGTCCCGAAACCGAAACCCAAACCAAACCCCAAACCGAACCCAAAACCATGAACAACTCACAAATAAAAACAACAAATTATATCTCACAATTAAATTTTACAAAATGAATATCGTGTGAAACAAAATGAATACCTGAATAAAATGAATACCTGAAAATAAAATCATTAACAACAGAGTAAGCTAAAAAAAAAACAGCATTTTTTGTGCGAACATGTACAATTTTTATACCGATCGGACTAATACAAACCAGAAAAAGTACAATATCTGTCGTAGGTAACTGTGGTAAGTGGCAATTTTTTTGTACGATCCACTTGCACCACCAGCCCGCAAGCCACGCCAAGCCAGCAACACCACCTGCACTCCCCAAAACGAACCACATCGAGCCTCCGTCGAGGCAGAAAGTGCAGGAAACGTATATTTATTTATTCATTTAACGTGTGCCAACCCCACATTATGCAAAGCCTTCGTTCACACTAGCTGTTCGACTTTATAGTTTGCATAATACATTTTTCAATATATCTGTGTGTTTTGTTTATTGCAGCCTATTTGCTTAAATCTCAACTATAAATCCCGTTTATGTTTACATTGTTGATTGCATGATGTAGAGAATATATGTACTGGGCCAATATTTGTTTTCGATTAAGCACAGAATGCGCTTTTCCAAGCAGGTTAAATGTGTTCACTCTTAGCTATTTTTCCATAGTAATTAGGTGACTTTGTATTCTTTAGTAATTTGTAGTTCCTTTTTAGTCAGTAAAACTCATAATTGTAGTTTTTGTTATTAATTAATAGTTTTTGCGGGTTATTTCATCTTTAACAATGTCAGCATAGGATTTAAAACCATTTTCAAGAAAGCTAAACTTCCATTTCTAACGAAAGTTGATAGATATTTACATTAATAAGAGCTGATATAAAGTCCCAACTTAGTTGATATATTTCTGCATATAAGCTAGCCTCTTTATATATCCTAGCTTTCCTTGGGAGCTGAGCACTCTCTTGAGATATCCGTGTGTCGCAGCCAGTCTGCCTCGGAAAACAAATCCGTAATCTCGATGGGTTGGTCACTAATTGAGTTTTTGGAGAGCGGGAAACGTGGGCTTGATTGGAAACCCGCACGTATTGACGCTTCTATTGCAGCCGCACACTCACGAAAACACGACACTCATCGCATCCAGTGACATGCCATGGCGCTTCTCTGCATATCCGAACACAATAGAAATCCGAACCAGGTGCCGCGCAGCCAGACTGGGATTGAAAATTCCGAATTCTGAATTTCTGACTGTTATTCTCTGGCCTTTCTCCCATTCTCCCCCAATCTCCGCGCTTACAGTATCAGCCGAACAATGGACTCATTTGACATATCAAGCGACTCGGAGGAGGGTCTGCTGGAGGAGATTGTGGTCGGCGGGAGCTGCCATCGGCAGCACTTGCTCCGCCTGCAGCAGTGGCACTCCGCCCACTCGTGCGTCCACTCGTACGACCCGCCCTCGGAGTCGCCCATCCACTATTGTGACCCGGCGGCCCTCTATTCGGATGACAACGGCCTCGAGCCGGAGCCGGAGCCGGGGCAGGAGCACCTGCCCCCGACCATTCGGTGCAGCACCAGCAGCCAGAGCAACCTGAACGTGCTGCTGGCCGAGGGAGCTGGCGCCGCCGAGGACGGCTACGAGGCCCAGGAGGTGGAGGTGGAGGAGTTCGAGATTCTCGAGGAGGAGGAGGCCAGCGGCTCGTCGGGGACACAGAGGCTGCAGGCCCCGGCCTGCACCTCGTCGGCCGCCGGGGCCTCCTTCAACCATCAGCTCACCGCGGACATGTGCAACTACAAGAACTCGAAGAGCCGCCGGCTGGAGTACTCGCTGAAGTGCCTCAAGTACGGGCGCAGCAATCCCTCCCAGGACTCGGCCTTCGGCTCGCTGACCGACAACGACCTGTCCATCGGCTCCTCCAGCATTCGGCTGAGCAGCTTCCAGTCCATCTCCTCGCCCATCGACGAGGGCGTGGAGGATATCATCATAGCCACCACCACGGGTGGCAATGAGACCTGCCTGGAGCTGGCCACCATTCCGCGGAGCATGGTTTCCCAGGACTCGGCCATTTCCTCGCCGTGCCGCGAGAGTTCGCCCAATAACTTCCTCCACATCGACGATGCCATGTCGGGCACGGGCTCCACCTCGTCCGGTTCCAATTGCGGCTCCTACGGGAATATACGTCCACAGCAGTTTCCGGTCTCGCTGTCACCGAAGATCTTGGTGACGGCCACCAGCAACTCGAGCAGCTCCTCGTTGGCCTCCAACAGCAATGCGGGTCAAGTCCAGAGTCAGGCTCAGGCATCGGGACAAGGGCATCCCCAGCAGCAGCAGCAGCAGCAGCAGTTCGATCCGCCCAAGATCCTGGTCAACGATCAGAACTCCATCTACACCACATCGCCCTCGAAGCGATCGGGTATGATAGAGGTCTTCTCGCAGAAATATCGGGTGAGTGAGCCTTCAACACTATCTTAAGTTGGGAAATATTAGGGGATATTATCTCGGGGTTATCAGGAGTAACACCTTTTCTGTCATTCGCTGGCAAGGTAAATTTTAATGTAAAATTATAACGATTACCTTTGAAATGCATTGTCCTAATTATATGTCTTGGAAGAGTTAAGATTGTCTTGCAGCTTGACTGTGATATTCGAGTATATCGAGTTTAAGTTTATTGATTAAACTCTTAATTATATCAATAAATACCTTACTTATGCTGCCTAGGTTGCATGTACAGTTGTTACTTTTATTACTTTATCATCTCATTATTTAAGCATCTATTTCTGATACTCATAAGGCAAGAGTTGAAATTAAAAATGCATCTATTTTACTTTATGTTAAATGGATCTTATATTTGTTATTCTGCAATTTGTTTAGGTTAGTCATGTAAATTATTTATATTATCGTTTTAAAGTTACTGAAAAATCATTTAACAAGTTTATTATACAAAAATATATTTTGGTAACATATAAATTGCAGTATTTTCTTTTGAGTAAAATTAAAAAATTATATATTACGTAAGTCTGAGAAAGAAAGCTTAATTAGTGTCCCTTCCAGGTGAGCTCCTTCGAGGACATGTCCCCAAAGAGAACCTCCGACAAGCAGCACCTAAAGCACGTCAACCGCCTGGCCTTCCGCTCCTTGGAGGAGGAGCGCCGGATCGACAATGCCTTCCTCCCGATGGCGGATCGCACCCACTCGGACAATCGCGTGAACATGCAGAGCGAGAAGTACAAGAAGCTCACCCACGCCTCCTTCCGCATCAGCAAGGGCCAGGGTCAGGACTCGCCCACGGCCATGCCCACCACCCAGACGCCGCCCGGCCACCCGAGCAACAGCATCGAGATGCAGCGGACCGGCCGGCAGACCCTCTGGCGGGACAGCAAGTTCTACAGAAAGAACCGGATTGCCAAGAGCAACGACTCCCTGATGGAGAACAATCCGTCGCCGCGGATCTCGCCCTGCTCGCTGCGGGACAATCAGTACGAGAGCAGCCGGAGCAGCTCCCAGGCCAGCCGGAGGTCGCTGAGCGGCAGCCAACAGATGCTGAGTGTGACCACCAGCTTCTGTGGCAACGGCACTGGCGGCTCTCGCAACGCGGCCAGGTACTGCAGCTCCAAGAGCGAGGATCTGGGCGAGTCCTCCGACTACTTGCGAGTGATGGATGCCCGAAAGTCGTACTCGGAGCGGCACCTGGTGCGGCTCAAGCAGACGGCCATCAACAACACGCACAGCGAGGACGAGATGAGCTTCAACGATAACGACAATAATCCCACGGCATCATCGCAGCAGGCCCAGGGGCTCCAGTACACACAGCCCCACTACAATCAGAAGAAGCACCACCAGGGCGGCAGATGGAGCAGCAGCTGCTCCATTGGCAGCCACCTGAAGACGACCAATATCAAGACCACCTCGCTGTCCGCTCAGTCCAGCCAATCGAATTTAGTGGCCACCTCAGCAACTGCCAGCTATCGCACGCCCTCCAAGTCCCTCGATCAGAGCATCGCCATCCCGAGCACCACGGCCCAGGGGAGCCAGGGTAACCAGAGTATTCAGGGTATCCAGGGTAACCAGAGTAACCAGAGTAACCAGGGTAACCAGGGTATCCAGGGTAACCAGAGCAACATCACCCCGAGCACCACCAGTAGCAACAGCAGCAGCAGCACCAGCTCCGTGGACGAGTCCCCGTCCAGATTGACCCTCAGCGGCGCCGATCTCTCGAGGATCTTCGTGATGGACATGGACGACGCTCCCGGCAGCAGCTGCAGCGAGGAGAAGACCCCGCTCCTGGACAGTGTGGAAATGTCGCCGATCAGTCCAACCGAGTCGGAGCAGCCCGACCTGGACAAGCTCTAAGGATCCGGGGATCCGGCACAACACTAAACACACGCACATACAGACACGTTTTGAGCAGCCGAAATGCAAAGCATGTGATAAAGAATCCAAATATAGCAGAAATCGAAGGGGAAGCCATCAAGTTATAGAACTATTAGGATAGGTTTGAGATGGCCAGCGATGGAGGGGGTTTGAAGAGGGAGTTTTCGGGCCAAACAAGTTGAAAAACCTAAATATCCTCAAGAAGATGTAACAAATTTCATTTTACAAATCAATTCCACCTTAAAATATGGATTTATTCCACTAAATTCAGCTCAGTAACCTTCTCACTAGGGTTGGTCAAAAAATCGATGGTACTATCGATAGTATTTAGCAAACATCGATGGTTCTGGGCCACCATCGATACTATAGTTTCAGAAAAATAATTCTTTTCTGTAAGTATTTATGGTATATTTGAAAAAAAAAATAGT
>JAEIIF010014368.1:0-10962 GCA_018874455.1 Drosophila trapezifrons | reverse complement strand
CGTCTTGCTCGCACTTACGTAAAATCCTATGTCAAGCCTCTAATGAAAACTCTAATTATTTAAGTTTTTATTACAGTATCATAACACCATTATAGTTGAGAATAAATATTATTTAACCTACGTTTAAGTTTCCTTTTTCTCTCTCTTTCTCATTGCTTTCAGAAAGACAAGCGCTAGAAAGAGATAGTAATAGCATATTAACCATGATATAGGGGCATTGACGAACGTTCTCTCACTCTCTCTTCGCTCTTCCAACTCTCTCATGTTGCAGAAAGAAAACAATTCCGCAAGAATGCCTTACAATTTAATAACAATACATTTCAAACTCCCCCAATTTTTCTCCAAGTGCACTTCCTGCTGCGGCTGCTTCTGCTTCTGCGCTGCTCTTCATTTTATCAGATTTCTTAAGTGCAAAGCGAACTTGTTGGCTTTTTGTCGTCTTTAATGTTGAGCCCGCGGTTTAAATGTGACACTCGTGACTCTTGATAGGATTGCCGAGGCCAGGGCCGCCAGAGATGGGGCTACACAAATAGAAAGAGAGAGGAAGAGGGAGAGGAGTCATGGGAATGGACAGCCAAATGGCAAATGGCAGATTAATTTGCACACTTAATTATTTCCAAACTATAAACTAGAGTTCAATGGAGCCGGGCGACAAATGAATAGAGCCATAAAAAGTTATGCTCGAAAATTGAAAAACCATGTTAAGCCAAACAGATCAAAGTCGAAGTCACAGAGGGATATAAAGGCAACAACAAGCATTTATTTTGATTGCTGATTCAGACAAATGAAACGTTCTATAAACAGACAAATAACGAGCCCAACATCGTTGGCCACACGCCGCCGCCGACAACTGAAAACAAAAAAGCAGGAAAGCAAGAAAGCGACAAAGCAACAACAGAAAAGCAACGCCAATGAAGTCTTGTCAAAATGCATAAAAATTCAAATCAGAATCGGTGAGAGAGTGAGAGGGGGCTAGCTGGGAGAAAGAGATGGGGAAACATCAAAGCAGAACAAGGCCGGGATCCCGATTCCAGGGAGTGGGTTTCGGATCGGTTCGAGATCGGAGATCCCAGATCTCTCACAGAGAAAATAAATACAAAATAAATTAATAAGTAATACCTCCAGAAAAATACATTACTGGAAAATCGTCATTTGATTTAGGAAAAATATATCCTAGTCCCTTGTATTTACTTCCTAAAAAATATATATATTTATTTAATAGACCAATAGTTCTCAGTGTACCTGAATCGTATCGTATCGCATCGGATTCTGCCTTTGAATCTGGCTCCGAAAATTGTGAGATTTAATGCTTATTTGCGCAGAGTCAAAACAGATTTCGTTGCGGCCATAATCATGACATAAAAAAGCAGAACAAAAACGATTTTCAATTCGATTTCAATGCGTACAGCAATTTAATTAAAGCCATTGGCTCTCGCTCTGGCCCAGGCACAGGCTCTCAGTCTCTCAGTCTTCCAGTCTCAGTTCCAGTCTCAGTGTCTTGCTGATATTACACAAATTAAATTTAATACCAATCTCTTGTCGTTTGTCGGTTCTACGCTTAGAATCATTAAATTGGACATGCGATTACAATTAGACATATCATTTAAAGTGACTTTAAAGGGGGCTTTGCCTCTAAAACCAGGGGGTTTATGCTGGGAGTATTCTTACTAGAAAAGCATTATCATTATCCTTAAAATTTAAAAGCAGAGCTAAATAAAATATATAAAGAGAACTGAATGAAAGCTTTAGCTTTAAAAAAATATATATAGCACACTTCTTAAACCTCCTCCGATGATTACGTCTAGCTTTTAGGTTTGTTTATCCATAATATTACGTCTTTATGAATTCTCACTAAGATCTGGTCCTGGCCCAGTGGTTATTGTAATATCTACATTATTGTTTTAAGTTTATTCCATTTCCCTCCGCCTTAATCCATTGGTAATTCGATGCGGTGATCAGCTGTTATTAGCAATTGGCAATATAATGTGCAATTTATGTATAGTATTGCGAATGCATTTAATTTCCCTTGGTAATCCATTGATGGATGGGCTGGAAAAAAGGGGTTTTAGTGGCGGGGGTGGGGAGGGACCACACACACACACGCGACGGACGACCCACACTTGAAAGAATAGAGTGCAATTATCAAAAGAAAAACTGTGTTTATCACAGAAAGAAAATCGGTATAGTGTCTTTTAATTCTTTAAATTATGAGGAAGAGAAAAGCACTGAAAGAAAAGTGTGACTAAATTAAGTCAGAAGAAGAAAGAGAGGATTTTATGTGTTTGTCTGGTGAAATCTTTTAAGAGCTCCTGAATAACTCTCTAAAAGATATTATGTTTTATATTTAAGCCCCCCAATTTCCACAACTATTTGTAAAATATACATATTACCCTCTGTACCCTTCGGTGACTGTTTTTTCGCAGTGTATTCAAGTTGCTTTGCCAGCCGGCAAACTGTACTAAACATGAGGTTTTTTTTGTATTTTTTGTTGTATTTTTTTCCTCACTTACGGCTCGCCGTATGCAATTAAAAGTCAACTGGCAAAACCATCGACAGTGGGATCAGTGGGTGAGAATGAGTCGGCGGAGAAGATGGGAGCGAAACAAAAGGAAATGTTTAAACAAATTATTTCGAATTAAACTGCAGGTATTTATTAATGTTTTGTGCTTGGCCGAGCGTGTCTCTGTCTGTGGCTCCTAGTCGGTCTCTGAGTGCATTTTCCAAGCACAGCCTGTGCCCGAGCCCGAGCCCGAGCCCGTGCCTGTGTGTGATTTGAAAATTTTACAATTAACAGCAGGTTGGATGGCGGGGTACGGGAGGGGAGGGGGCGGTACAAAGCGGCGTATGCGTAATTTGTAATCGCTGCCAGCTGCTCTCGTGCCTCAGTGACTGCAAAAACGTTTCAATTTCAATCCCCGAGTCCATTACATTTCGTTCGCGGAAGTTTTCTTTGCTGAATGACTGACTGACTGCGGCGCTCAGCGGCGATTTTATTTTTTTGGTTTTCAGTTTTCGGTTTTCGGTATTCGGTGAGTTCGGTTTTATTATTTTTAACTTTTTTTTTCCTTTTTTTTTTTTAGTGGGCATGTTAATAACTGCATCTTAATTGGCTTGCGATTCCGTGAAGCATGCTATAACTGGGTCTGGCAATTAAAGCCTGCGCCTTATGCAATCGATATGGTACAGTCGCACCTCCTGCTTGACAAACTCACCGAAACTCACGGACAGCCCGAAAACGAGGCGGCCCACTTATCCACTCAAGTGCTAAAAATGGTACACAGTGAAAATGTATATTCAAATCGATCGTTTTAGTGGGTTTTATAAGTTGTTTTGGCTTGTTACTTAAACGGTTTCTAAGAGATTTAGCTTAAACTAAAGAATAATAGGATTTACAGTGTAAGGGTTATATCTATATTAATATTTCATAGAGTAAAAATTCAGTTAGCATGGGAGTTATAAGATATTAAAGTTTCAATCTATTCTGTGCAACATTGATGTGTTTCCAGCACTAATGGCTGTTGCTCAACATGTTCCTAGACACATTTGCCTAGCAACATTTCCTTGTGAATTCCGCCTTGTTAGATATGTGTTTCCATACCCAGGATACCCAGTAAATATATATATATATACATATATAATTTAATTAAAATATAAATATAATTTAACTCACAATGCTTTAAGTACCGGCTATCTCATAGTCAAGCACTTTCAAGTGCAGCTTTCTTACTTGTTCTTTGCCTGTTCTCAATTGATTCTGAGATCTTATTTTACTATAAATAAATTTATATTTATAATAAAATGCACAATTATATAATTTATATAAAATCTACGTATAACCTCTTAATTTAAATAAATTAAAAAAGTAAAAGCTTCTTGTGGGCCCGAGGTCAAAACATATATTATAGTGGTGTGTGTTGCACAGCCAAGTCCCTTTACAAAACATATTTATATTTTCACAACAAATCACTGCAAATGAAATAGAGTAAATCAAAATAAATAAATCATCGTCTCGCCCGAGTCAATGGTGTGATTCCATCGTGTCGCCAGCCCAGAGCCAGAGCCTCATTATACAAATCACAAATGCTCATTTAAAGACCAAAAAATCAAAGCGTTGACCTCCTCCAACATTGCGTTGAATGGCAGCCCGCCCGATCCCAAAATAACCCAGATTCCATACATATAAATTATATATAGATACGCGAATATGTGTGTTTACAATAATCGAGGCAATTATTTAACACATTTTGTAACCAATTGAAGGGGGAAGGGGGGTGGATGAGAGTCAGACAAAGCTGGGAGATGGCGAATGGGACGATGAATCTGTTGGAGGCAAGGGAATGAGCGTCGCTAAACAACCAACAAAACACACAAAGAAAAGGTCTATGTAACTGTCATAATTAAAGTAATTTGGTAGAAAATTTTTAGCCAATTAACCAAAAAACGAAGCAGAAAATACGACAAGAAATACAAAAAGAAAAAAACGTTGAGAAGACTGACAGCTCAAAAAGAGGTAAAGCGACAGCAATGCTGCTTAGTTTAATACTATAAAATGCCATCATATGGAGACCATGACGATGGACAAAATTTAAGAGACAGACATGTCTATATCGACGCCGTCTCGTGGGGCCGATCAAGAATATATTCACTGGGTATAAATACAGGGGAATATATACCTTTGGCATTCCGAGTTTGAAGTGCAAACGAGACCGGGCGGCGACAAGCCCTAAAACCGCAAGAGTTTTGACGCTTAATCAAATCGGCAAAGCGTTAATAATCCGATCTGCCCAAGGTGACAGTCGAGCGTCACCAGGAATTCTGCCAGTATCAATCATCATCGCAATCCCAGGAGACTGAAGGCTTCAAGCGATAAAGGAATTCGCTAGAAATAATATTGGAGAGTTTTTATGGTAAATTCAGGATTTTAATTATATTATTGTATTATTATATATTAGTATATATTATATATTATTATTGGATATAATATAGGATTTTAAAAGGTCCTTTTCCAATTCTAGGACTAAGCTCCTTGAATTTTAAATATAAAATGGTTCTTTACCATAGCTGAATTTGTACTTGGGAATTGTATTTGCACTCTTTGCAGCAACTTTTTCACCAAAATATTTTTTTTAATGAAATTTAGGTCTTTGTCAAAGTTTAAACTACGGAATATTATTATTACATTTAAAGCCGATTTTTGTTTCCAGTGTAGTGTATAGAAAGGCAACAACAAAATGCACGTGCCATAATTTTCAGCTTTGACACAGTTGCCGCTGACCTTGACTTTAGCCAGCTAAATACGATTTATGCATTTAAAATACAGGTCACAAAAATGCAAATCAATGCAGTTTTTTTGTTTACAAAATCTAAACTTTTTCCAAAACGTAACATTTGCTGAAAAGAAAGAAAAAACAAATTCTCCAGAGAGCGCGAGAGAGAGGTGCCATAAAACGGAGAAACTCACCACACCCGCCAGGCAAGAAACTGCAAATCGTCGTCGCGAGTCGCGTCGCAACGTCGCCTCCGTCGGCGTCGCTGCTGTGGTGAGTGGGAGTGGTGGTGTTGAACTCGCCACCTCCCCTTAAACCCCGCCTTTTATTTTATAATTGATTTAAAGTGTGTTAACTTCCGCTGTCAATAATTTTGGTCCAGAGCTCGCTCGCTCGCTTGCTCGGGCGGCTCTCGTCTCCCTTTCGCTCGCTCGCACCAGCCCATGCGCAACACATACAGCCATCTCTTTCGCCTCTCTCGCACCAATAACCAGCGACGGCAGAAGAGTGCAGCTGAAATGAGAATACACGTAATTAAACGAAGAGAGGGAGAGGATGGATGATGCGAAAAGAGAAGAACACTTGGCTTGTTATGTTTACAGCAAATCATTAATTAATCTGCACGGAACCCCGGCTCCGGCTCCGACTCCCGACTCCTACTCCTACTCCGAGCCAGAGCCCGAGTCCTGTTGCTGTCCCGTTCGCTCCCGAGCAGCGACGTCGGCAGCGCAGCCCGGCCCTCCTAGCACAGGATGTTAAGTAAAAAGCATTTTAAAAGTTATTTTATGGCATTTAATGCAGTTTTGGATACAGAAAAACTGTGCGTTTAGATTCTTTTGACTCAAAGTTTGGCGCAAAGTGTGTGCCCCGCCCCTCGGCCACCACAGCTCACAGCCGCCGCCCCCCGAAAATGGCGAACGTAACGGAAACGCTTTCATACAATTAGATGGCAAGAACGTGCAGTGTGGCAGCAGCACAAAATGAGCAAAAGGACACGCAGCGAAGGAGACGGAACATTAAAGGGGGTATAGCAAGGAGTAGGAAGAAGTAGTCTACACACACATATATATATTTATATGGAGGCAAAAACACTGCATTAAGAAGAAGGGGAAGAGAGAGGGAATGCAAGGGCGGGAAGGAGCCTTAAATAGGGTTGTCTCGCGAGGACATCACTTAAGACACATCTCAAAGGGTCTGACTGTACGACTAAGCTTAAATTAACATGGGAACGAAACGGTTTTCGAAAATTCGAATACGGTATTTTCGAACTTGATCAATTAAATATTTTCGAAAATACCAAAATGATTCTTTCGAAAATACTAACAATATTCTTTCGAACTTTATCAATGTGATATTTAGAAAATACCAAAATGATTCTAAAAAGACTGATTATTTTGAAAATTTTATATTTTGCAAAATACTAACATGATACGAAATGCATTAATTTTGGTATTTCAAAAATAATACGATTCTTTCGGGATTGATCAGTTTGGTATATCGAAAATACCAAAATACATCTTTCGATATTATTAGAATTTTCGTAAATAGCAAAATAATTTAAATTAAATTCGGAGCAATTAGAATAAGAAATGCTTATCAATAGAAAGTATTTCTTATTTTTTATTTAATAACTAAAAATAAAAGTTCAACATTTCAAGGGTCTTTAAAACTAAAAAGCCTCGGAACACCTACGATTTCCAAGCGCAACCACACATTTATTAGTTGAAGGCCCATCAAAAATGTTTCATGATAACGTGTCAAATGAAAATAATGAAACGGAAAAATCGATAGCGACGAATGGTTTTATTTTTTTATTTTATTTTTTTTTTCATATGAACACACAATGCTAACACACAAAATGGTTTACAAAATCAACAAACAAGTCGGACGATGGCCATGCAAAATGACCCATTACCATTAATTAGTTGTATTTAAACAGCGTCAGCAACAACTGGCAACTAATTAAATGACCGCAGTCGATAAAAAACGATAAACAAACACGGACACGGGCACACACAGGGAGCAACAAAGTTGTTGCAAAAGCCAGTGACAATTTAAGCGCAATTAATTTTTGCGGCCATGCAATGCAATTTTTTTTCATGTACACACAGTACCCCTTACCCTTGGCATGAGCTTTGATTTCTATACTATCTATATTTTACGGATGACTTAAACTTAAAAAAATTAAGAACATCTGTAAAGGCCGGAACCCATTGGGAATTATAGGGAGAATCGACTGGAACAGTTTTGACATTTTCGAATATCCAGTTGTTCTTTTTAAGATATTTCTCATGGTTAGCTTTTTGTTATTTTTTAGAGTTTTATTAATATGCTTTATTAATTATTTTAGTTTTCATAGGAACTACAAGAGTATAAAAAAGCTAGCTTTCTTTCCAATTTATTTTTTATTTTATTTCAACAGTTCCTAGAGAGTGTTTTATTTTTTATTTTATTTCACCAGTTCCTAGAGAGTGTTGTTTTTTGTGGAGGGATCTTTGATTTTTTTTTTTTCTGTGGAGGGATATTATGACGCTATTATTAAATATGATTTGCTGTCACGCCATCTCGCACACGTAATGCTGATTAATTTTTAATTAATTTGTCTACTTTAATGCTTTAATAATTTCATTTTCGCTTTGTTTCACGCCACAATTTTGTTTTTAGCTTTGTTTTCGCTTTGAAGATCAAAACGCAGCACAGAATGACCAACGATTTGGTCGGGTTTTCAGTTTAAATTAAAGAATAGTGAGTGTACTTATAGTATCTACTGTTTCAGAGGGTTGTAATAACCTTCTGTCTCTTTAATATTTGATTTAAATATAAATCTCTATTCATAATAATAATACAAGTGTTAACTGAAGTTAAAGATATATCTTGGTAACTCTAAGAGTTAAGAATTCATAGATAATGACTCAACTGCTAATCACAATTTCCTGTTACTGCTTCCTGCTCCTGCTTCCTTTTCCTTCAACTCTACGGATACTGTAAACAAACTCGGAAACTCGAAAAAAAAATCCAGCCGTAAGTATGCAAGTCCTTCAACGCCTGCGGGGCGCTCTTACGTGTAACTGTAATTAAACGAGTCAGCGATACATGATTTTAACGCCTGTCGAGCAGCCCTAGAAAATACGAAAAAAATAACAACAACAAATAACGGTGGCTGGTGGAAGGAAGAACAACAAAAAATAGACGAGGAAAAGCGAATAACACCTGAAAAAAAAATGAACGAAGCTGGCAACCGATCCAGATCCCCCAATCCCCTTAAAGTCCACATTATGTTTCCTGGTTTCCAGTGCCACCGAGTGCTAAGCGGCTTTTAAGGACATGTCCGTGTGTTTATCTAGCCACAAGGACAATGACGCCACAAAAATTGTTCCACAGCACTGTGAGAAATTATTCGTTTCGTGGGGGAAAATTTGGAAAAATAAATTAAATTAAATTAAATTAAATTAAATTAAATTAAATTAAATTAAATTAAATTAAATAGGAAAGATACCAAGGAACCGTAAACTTACGATGGGATTTTTAACAATTTTTTTTTTCAATAGAATCTCAATCTTTACAAAATTAAAACGTTTTCAGATTTATTGTGATGTTTTTGACCTTCTTGCAGATACATTTTTAAGGCTACAGGACCTTTCCTTCTGTCAGTAAATTAATCAGTATAGAAAATCCTAAAAAAAAGGTTGTTTGGAAAGGAAAAATAAGGTTTCTTTGAGTTGCAAGGAATTGTAAGCTTAAATATATAAAAAATACATTTTAAAAATATCTTAAAAATACATTGATACTCTTGACTACCAGGTTTCTTCAGTTAACTTTCTTTATTTTTATTACCTTCTTAATTTTTATTTAAAAAAAGATTAAAAGAGCAAATATTTAAATATTTATTTTATTATCCGTCATCATACTCGTAGATCACTTTCAAAAACCCGATATTTTTGCTCAGTGCACTGTGTTCACAACATGTGCACCTCATAGATCCTTTTTCTACGCCAGTGTGTGTGTGTGCCGGTCATGTCCTGGCCAGTTTTGTTTTCATTTGCGGCCAGCATAAGTGACCAATTTTATGTGTCATTAAAATTGGACGCGTTACCTTCGCCTTGGCTTGGCTTGGCTTCACTGTTTTTCCTCCGCTCGTTTGCTGCACTTTGTTTAATGAACACGCCAACAACAATAACAATAACAAGAACAGTGGAAACAGGACCTGCTCCTACTCAGCAGGTCAGCCGTCCCTTTCATGGCCTGTCTTGCCGTCTCGTTCTTAGCTGGTCGCTCGGCTTGCATAATTAAATTACACCTGTCCCAGTTGCCACTTGTCCTTTGTCCTATGTCCTGGCTATAAGTCCTGTCCGGGTCTGTTCTCTTCTACAGTGGAATGTGGTGCTTTTTGGGTTCTAGGATCGGCACTGGGAAAAAAAGACTAGATAGGGAAGGGAATATAATAGGCAGGAGATATTTTTACTAAAAATAAAAGCTACTTTGAGCGAAAAAAATCATTTTAAAATACAAGTTAATGTTTAGTAAAGATGAGAACCTTCTTAAAATATAAGTCATAGTTTCTGTCTTAAAACATAACTGACTTTATTATTTAATGTATTTTTTGTTCTCTGTAAACTCCGTGTTCCTGCCACCGCTTAAAAGTTAATTAACGCGCCTGGGCCTGGGCCTGGGCCTCGGTAACCGGAAATGTCTGGGGCGGGAGTTAAAAGTGTATTCGGATCCGATCAGACTAAACTAGTCCAGCTTCAGGCCCAGGCCCAGGCCCACCCGAGTGGCTTGGCTCCGAGTTGATAATTAGCCCCGGCCAAGGGGGAACACGAAGAGAATTTACAGTAGCAACTGAAAATTTTGAAGGCCCCCGGGCGCCCCACAGTGTTTATTTTATTGGTTTCTCAGTTTTTTTTCCCGGGGTATATATATTTCATTCATGGAATCTCACGTGAAAAGCCGCCCGATTCGTGGCAGGGGCAGCGCCAGAAAAAATACATTTTTGGGTTAGTCAGAAAGTTGAATACGCTATCGGAATAATTTTTATCTCAAAGAATCCTTCGTGGTACATAGGTTAAAGATATTTATTAATAATAAATAATAAACTTACATTTCTCTATAATTTTAATTAATAAAAAAACCTTAACTGCCTAGTTTTGAAGGCATTAAAAAAGCTTAAAAGGAAGAAACATTTTTTGGAAACAAGAACAAGGTTGTACAAAATAATATTTAATATTTAATTTATTACCTAACTATAAACAAGTATACTTTATATTTAAATTTATAATATTATTACTTTAATATTTCCTCACTAAATATATATAAGTATCTCCCCAAATCCCTTTCCTATTCTCCCAAGCCGAGTCCCCTTCTTGGATATCTCTGAATAAAAGCCTTTGTCGGCGGTTGGGGAAATGAGTGTGTTACGCTTTGATTTGATTTCGTTTCCTATAATACATATACATATATATGTATATAGATTTATAAGTTGGCCAGTCTTGGAGCTCGTCTTTCAATTTAAAACCAATTTTGGAGAGCGACTGATTCCGACATCGACCTAAACGTTGGTCATTAAAGGATCATTAGTGCTCATAATCTGATTATAATGCGCTCCGTTTGATTCTGCCTTAGTTTATCTCTGTTTTTTTGTGATTTTTATACCCTTGCAGGGTATTATAATTTTGTCCAGAAGTTTGCAACGCAGTGA
>JAEIIF010014365.1:0-33295 GCA_018874455.1 Drosophila trapezifrons | reverse complement strand
TCGGTACCGGGTATCTCACAGTCGAGCACACTCGACTGTAGCTTTCTTACTTGTTTTTCAATTATCGCTGTATAATAATTAGGCTCTTAATAATACTGAATTTCTGTTTATTTTTAAAGAGGAAAGGGCCCTCAAAGTATTTTTATTGATCAGGTTTAAGGCATCATACGCTTATATGCTCAAGTAGAGCTGGGTACTTATAAATTTAGCAGCTCCTATAATCTCTAGCTCCTAGTAACATAATAACAACAATTATAATTAAAACCAATAGCTTTAATAATAGCATTGAGCTACCCAGGTGTTTCCAACCTCATTACGCTGGACATATATTTTCCTTACTTTGTATCTTATTTTAAAGAGGACATTTCCCCGATTTCCTACCACGCACGCAGCATACCATCGATCCAATACGGAGTGGTTTGCAGAATTTTGAAGCCACCGGTTTCGTTGACAACATGTTTTGGTGGCAAACAAACCGCGGGATGGCATCAAATTGGACTTCTCTTAAGAGAGCTGCCTCAATCTATGTTATTAGTTGGACGGAACCGGCCTCGGTGAACTCCCAATGTCTCTTACCGCAGACCCAAGACACTCTTTTTGCTCCAACTCTCTTCTGTCACGAATTCTCCAAGACCGCGAAGCAGAGGTGCTGCTCCAGTCAAACATGTTTGACGGTGCTTCAAGCCACACTGCGCGTACATTGACCGTTCGACTTGACCGGTTGCCGGTTGGAAATCGCAGTCGGAATCGGAGTCGGAGTTGGAGGCTCTTTAATTAAGAGAGAAAAATTGTATTTGTAAATTTAGGGCCACCCCATGGAACAATTAGTTTATTAAATGTTTTATGAGCAGCCCTAGGGTCTTCTTACCACCTGGGTTTCCTCCCCTAACTGCTCACAGCTTCCTAATAATAAATCAGACATTTCTCCTGATCCCCAGGAAGTAGTACTTCTTATCTAATCTGGTTTCTTGATGTTATGCCTCTAAGTTGTAAGATAAATATTCAAGAATTAACAGTTCTTTGAACGAGAGAAGAGTCCCCTCTGCAGGCAGGCATTCGGCCTTTGCCAGGCGGTGTCAATGACTCTAATTCATATATGGTGTGTAAGTACCTCTCTGGGTTGGGAAGAACTGTAAGATGACATTACCATTGCTGGCTACAGCCAAGCAGACACCAAGCGACCTATGTCAATAAATTTCCAGCGGCAGTTATGCGTGGAGTTTAGATCTGATTTTTTAAAGCTGCAATTAAATGTCTGCAGACTCTTTAATGCCTGCGGACACTTTTTTAATTGCACGCCGTTCTAGTGAAAGATACTTAGCTGGCGTAATTAGCCGGTTTCTGGCTTAAGGTACTTCTATGCGACGCCAGAAAAGGTGTTGGCGGGTCTATGTCCCCATGCCTCTCGCAGTCTCTGACTGGGTTATGATACCTTTTAGTTAAGATGCTGCTGTGCCCTATAACGTATTTTTGCGCTAACTGTTTTGTACCGAAATCTCTTGACCAATTTTTTTTTTCAGCACACGCTGACGGGCCACAGTGGCAAAGTTATGGCCGCCAAATACGTCCAAGAGCCCATTAAAGTGGTGACCGGAAGCCATGATCGCACTCTCAAGATCTGGGACTTGCGCAGCATCGCCTGTATAGAGACCAAATTCGCCGGATCGAGCTGCAATGATCTGGTGACCACCGATAGCCTGGGATCAACGATCATCAGCGGGCACTACGACAAAAAGATTCGATTCTGGGACATACGCACCGAGAAGCAGGCGGACGATGTCCTAATGCCGGCCAAAATTACGTCTTTAGATTTGTCAAAGGGTAAGTACTTGGAATTCCTATTTAAAGATTTATTTATTGATTTATTTAACACAGATTGCAATTACCTCATATGCTCTGTAAGAGATGATACTATTAAATTATTAGATTTACGCAAAAATCAAGTTATATCCACGTTTACGTAAGTTCCTAATCAAGGCTGGAAGCCTTCAGCGGCTTAAAGATATTTAAATATCTGTCTTTACACAGAAACGAACACTTTAAAATCAGCTGTGATTTCGCTCGGGCTTCCTTCAACTCGAGCGGCCTAAAGATCGCGTGTGGATCAGCGGATGGCGCAATATATATTTGGAATGTGAATGGTTTCCTGGAAGCTACTCTCAAGGGACACAGGTAAGGCTGATCTCAAATAAGAAATTCCTATTCGTGAAGAGGCAACTAATGAGTGCTTACTTTTACATAAAAAAAAGCTATTAACCTTTCCCTTTCAACTGAGAAATAATAATTTACTAAATGGCAGACTCTCTTCCCGGGAAAACCTTTACAGTATTTTACTTTACTTACCATTTCTTTATTTTTATTGCCTAATCCCACACAGCACTGCGGTAAATGCCGTCAGTTGGAGCCCAAACAATAATATGCTGGCCTCTGTTGGCAAGAACAAGCGCTGCATTATCTATTCGGATTCGTAGCCCTAAAAATGATGTTTGCCATAATTAATCGTCGTCAGTCAGTATCGGTTCCAAATTACTGAAACGCTTATCGCTCAGAGCTGTAATAGAAACGGCCATGCGGAGTCTGCTGTAAATATATATAGGAAATGCGGTTGGCGAACAATGGCAAAGGTAACTCTCCAGTGCCGACTGTTTTAATAATTTTATTTGATTATTTTATTTATACTTGAAGAGGATATAGTATACAAATTGTATCAATTCATATATATATATTAACTTAAGTACATGTTTTCCTACTGTAAAAATAAAAAATATATATATATATTGGCGTTGCATATATGGACGACCAGCATAATATAGTATGTACTTGTATAAACGAATTAGGCTTACGACCCCAGTTAAAAGTGTGTTTTTAGCCGTTTTTTGTGTACGTTTTTTATAAGATATAATGACGTTAGTGGTTACGACAAGACGCGCCTTTCATTAAATATTTAACTAATGCCTGTGTAGCTTAAAAAATAACTTAAATTTCGGCTTTACATTTTTCTAAAACATTCTATTGAACAAATAAAAAGAGTTTACTTGAAACTGTGTGCCTGTTTGCCTTAATAAAATTTAAATTCGAATTTATCTACACCCTTTATTCGTTTTATGACTATTAAACCTTATTAAAATTATTTCCCCATCTTTATTTGCCAATTAAAGCTAACTTTAGCATTCTCTATCCCATTCATTAATGAGGAAATTTATTTTGATACACAAAAGCTAACCTTTAGTCTCTGCTTTTGTTAAATAATCGGTTAAGGGCAGAGTATTAAACAAATTTACGATTTTACGACTGTGATAGTGATATATGCTCTTCCATTTACTACTGCCTGCCACCTGTGGCACCTTAGCCAGCGCGATTCCAGGCAATAATGCTCATCCGAGCAGAGCTGAGCTCCTATGCATCCTTCGAACGTGATGTATTTTAATTTCTGCATATGTGATCAATTCTTGGCACGAATGCTGGCTGCCGATGGTGCCATTGAACAGAACAAACCAGGCAGAAGGAGAACAGAGCAGAGCAGCACAAGAGGACCAATTATTTCGTGTGCTGACGGAGCACAATCGACACTGGGAATCTCTAATTGAGCGAGGAAAATAACCACGGCACCACCATCATTACAAATCTAACGTACATTCATTTTTATCGCCTTGCATGCATGCTTTAATTAAGAATCTTTCCAGATAATGTTCTATAGAAGAACTACAACTTAGCGCTAAGTACCGCAGCGATCTAAAATCTCCGTGGCGCTCTTAAGTACGCGTATGTTAGTACTACTTCAAGTATAGTGTCGTTGAGGATGCATTGCTAAGTAAATTAATTGAGAGGAATTCCGTCAACTGCCAGGAGGCGAAGAAGTGAGCTGCGATGAGGATGAAGGTGACGGGCAGATGAGCGGACAGGCGGACAGACGGACAGGAGTCACTTTCCCGTATGCAAGTAAGCTAGCAAGCTAGCGAGCGCATGAGCGTTCCTCCAGCAGATAAAGATACAAATCTGCACGAAGCCTGTTTCCTGTTGTGCCGAGGGTGCATTTATTTGCATGATTCACACAGCTGCTGCTGCTGCTTGGATCTTCATACAGGTGTACGCCATCACATGGCCATAATGAAGATGGGACGTTGAGTCGCGTCGCCGTTTGCCGTCGCCGTCGCCTCGCTGGGAAACCTGGGGAAGCAAGCACGACATTTGGACCTTTCTTGCTGCCCACATGGAAAAGTGAATCGCTGGCGCGGCTGCCTGGGCTGCCTCTGAGGAGGATTCATCTGCCGAGTGTGTGTCGTGCATTTTGGGCGACTCTAAGTGAGCATGTTCCTGGAAATCCAAGGCCCTTGAGTCGCTTTTTACAGTTGTGGATGCATTTTAAGTTTTATTGAAGTATAAATAATAATTCGCAGGTGTCTGCATTCCTCGTCTTGATTCGCACAATTTGTTATGCGTGGGTAAGGCTTAGTCTACCTTTCCCATATTTATAATCACAAATCCAAGCAATTACTTTTGTAATTTCATATTTATTGCTGGAAAAGTAAGCCTCACTCTAGTTCCCATTCCCAAATAAGAACGCTGAGACATATAAATGTTTAATTCATTTTATTTAGTATTCCTTTCTTCCCCCGCAGCTCCCAGAAAATCACACAGCGAATTCATTAAAAAATCTTAAGGTTTAATAATAAGATGAGTGTCATTCCATAAAATTAAAGGGGTTCAATGCAAACATTAAACTGCTATTGATATGTAATAAATTAGGTTGCTTAAGCTTAGACTAAGGCATGCATTCGACGATGCAGATACAGATGAAGAGTTGTAAGTGTAATATGCAATAGTTTTTTACAAATGTCAACCATCGTAGTTCCGAAGTCGCAAAAGAAGTTCAATGCCAGTGTCGTCGGTCGAACTGCCTTTGCAAGTGGGGAATCTGAATCGCGGATATCTGTGAGGAGAATACACAAACCTAACACTGTCACTAAAAAAACGCCATGGCTGCAATGCAAACAATCTGAATTCCACCGAACAAGACACACATTAATTTCATTTCTCTAAAATCGTGCACTGACTAGATAAGGCTAATAGCGGATCGGATCGGATGTGGTATCAGGACGGGTATTCGTATTCGTAGCAGTTATTAATTAGCATAACTTTGCGTAAATATTGATTGCACCTTTTGAAGCTTAGACGTTAATGCTGTAAGTATATGAATATTCATTCGATTCGAATCGGTTTTTCTTAGTACGAATGCTGATACGGCTGCAGCTTCTGGCGGCGCTGATAGCAGTACGTCCAAATAGCGATCACGGCCAACTGGGTTAGCAAGAAGATTGTGGCGGCGGTAATAAGACCTAATTGCGGGAGAAAAGTTAAACACATACTGTAGCATATACTTTCATATTGGGAATCGAATCAGACTTTTTTGTGGGCAGATATTTTAAGTGGCTGCTGGCCATTAAAGTGTGCACTTACCAATGGCGTTTACGCAGAATCCATGACCCTCTTCGTTGGCCGTAAACGTGGTTTCATTGCCATCGTAATAGTCCCCGCTTTCCTGTTTGTCCTGCTTGAATCCGAATTTGTCCGTTATCTGAATGGACTGCACCAGCAGCATGTCGCTGGGTGTGGACTTCTTGGTAGCCTCGATATCACGTCGGGGTCTGGGATGATCATCTAGATTTTGGGGAAGTTGGGAATTTTGGAAACGGAGAGAATGGTTTAATAAAGGGTTGTTTTTAAGGGGTTTCTTAGATATTATTTTTGGGACCTCTTTACATTTTGGTCCTTCGAACCGGATTAAAATGTAAATAGGTCCTTAAAATAATCGTATTTTTCTAAATATTCGTGTTCGTCTAAACAAGTAACTTGAATGAACTTATTTTACTCGAGTTTAGAGACTGATATGCATATATTTAGCAATTTGTATATAAAAAAAAAACACTAACCTGTTGTGTTTAGCGATCTGCGCTTGCGGCCATAGGACAACAGGGACCTGAACTCTCCACTGGTATCCTCCTGCTCGCACTGCACCGGCTCACAGCTGGGCATGCACGGCGTGACCAAGGCACGGAACTGGACCACCTCGCTCGAGGGGAACTTGAAGGCATCAAAGTTGGAGAGCAGCATTTTACCAGACACCGAGCCCTTGTAAATTGGCCCCATGATGAAGTGATCGGTTGGGCAGCCATTGGAGTCAATCAACGTGATCTCCGAGTTGTCCACACCGTCCATGGCCACCAGCTCCCGAATGAAGATCTCGTACGGGCTCTGTTCGTCGACGATCTCGAACTTCAGGGCCAGCGGATCGCCAACCTCGGCGGATCGCATCATATCGGAGCCGTCGCGCGACGTGATTCGCATGATGACATTCGGAGACTCCACGATGACCTCCTCGGAGAGAGCCGGCATGATGTCACCGCGCACATCCAGGTCGATGCCATTGCTGACCGACTTGTTGGTCAGATCGTACTGGCAGGCCAGGGCCAATCCCAGATCGGAGGACGTCACAATCATGTCGTGGTGCTGGATAATGATGTCGTTGACATAGCGACCGGCTGTGCTCTGTCGCACATTGCACTCCAGGTCGTGATAGTTCATCCGCAGCTCAAAGTCCAAAGCGCTCTTCACGTCCACGGAGCAGGACTTGGGCGATCCCTTGGCGTACACCTTGCCGTTGAACAGCTTGGAGGTGCGGATGCGGGCCAGCATGTCGCCGCCACCGCATTCAATGGTAACATTGTAGCAGGAGGTCAGCTCATAGGTTGAGGCCTCGGGCACCTCCAGGAACGGCTCCTGCACATCGGCTAAGGTGGCTCTACTGTGATGCGAGAGTCGGCAAACCATGTCTCCGGTGTCGTTGTAGTCATAGGAGTGGCACCTAAGGAGGAATATTAAAAGAAAGGAGGGTAAGTTGGTATAAATATAATGTTATATTTGTAAAATAGATTATTACTTAGATCTAATCAACTTTCAAACGATTTAATGGTCAAATACAACCTTTTTTGGATAACAGGCATAGAGGGATTAACTGTTTGCTAGGTCCTTTCCTAAGTTATAATTAAACTAGCTAAAGGTTCAAGTCTTTCATGACAGGCATTGGCTACCCCTAGAAACAGCTCTTTATCAAAACCAGACTTACCTATAAGGAGAATTCAGACACAGCTCCCGGCACTCGTCAATGCTGCTAACTTCCTGATAAACCGAATCCACAGTCTTCAAAATGCGACCCGGAAGACGTTTGAACTCGCACAACTTGTTCGGTTCGTCGACACAGTGATTCTCGAGGTAATCAGTTCCCTCGCTGATCTGGAAGGCCTGTGACCCGGCCAGAGTTAGACGATCCAGCTCGCTCAGCTCGCAGGCTCCCGAGGCGCGATCATAATTGGCCGATCTAAAAGGGGGAAATTGAAATAGAAGAGCAGCTTATTTACACATGCTCCGGCTTTTATGGAACAATTAAGCGGGTCTGGGGTAATCTCCTGCCCGAATTAAATGTCAAGAAGGGGCGACGAAAAGATAGCCAGATATATTTCGCTGTAAAGCCACTCCAGTAAATGGCTCTTACCTGCATGTGAATTCTGTTTCGCTGAGGCAAAGTTCAAAGCACTCGCGTCTGGACGCCAGCGACACGGTACGCTTAACTTCCGTCTTGAGCTTGTAATTTTGCACACGATCGACGTACCAGGCCCGGGAGCAGGGCTTCACCGAGAGGCATGATTTTTGGGCATAGATTGTGAAGACGGGGAACTGCGACTTTGTTAGGGCGCCTACGAAAGTACGACATATCCGTAATTAACGAGAGTGTCTTCTAGTTTACTTAGCGCTCTCTAAGTAGCTTACCCGGTAATTGATCAGCGTGGGCTGAGAAGAGCACGCAAAGCCCCGTCTCGTAGTTCACTGACTGGCAGGTTTTGTTCTTCCGACAGGTGTCCAGGCAATCGGTGAGCATCAGCGTGCCCGGCTGCGAATCCATCAGTTTTTCGGGAGCCGAGAATACATAACTAACCAGAGGGAAAGGAAGGGGAGTCATTAAGCCTCTTAATTACCATCTCAGTAGGATATAGATAGGACCATACCCCGTGACGATCTCGAAGCCCACCAGCTCGGGCTGGCACTCCACGGGAGCATTGTCGTAGTAGATGCTGTCCTCCTCGGAGCCCAGGGAGCTGGACTGATCCGAATTGGCCGGCAAATCAAACGCCGAGTTACGAGTCTCCACGTTTTCCGCCGGCACTGGCACTGGCCCTGGACTCTTGGCCACAATCTCGGTTTTATTTATTCCGGTGGCCTTTGTCTCGTCTGGACTTGGCACTTCGGTTTGGGCCTCGGTGCTCTCCTCGGAGGCAGTTACCTGGCTGGCATTGGGTAGCGCTTCTGTTACTGATTCCGCCGCGGCTAATCTGCGAATCCGCAGGTGCTCCTTGGCGGTGGCCGCACTGTAAATCATTAGGGCCAGAATGAGTTGCCTCATTAAGTTAATCTTGGCCATTTTACGAGTATCACTGGGGGGCACCTGGAAAAGTCAAGGGATTTCCTTAATGAGAATGGCTTCCTGTTTTAATTAAATGTAAGCTTTTAGCCAAGTTACAATAAATCCGCTTAATGGCTTAATTAAAGTCTATACTCATTAGATCTATAATAAATCAATGATGAACATAAAACCTGTCTCAGCAAATCAGTAACTGCAATCGAGATCGTTTAAATGATCTTATTAATTTATTTGCAGCTTACTTAATCTCTAACTATACTTTATATAATATATATTATATTTACGGATCGATAACATTGATATTTGTTTTTCTAAAACCTTTCCTGCCCCACCTCTACTTTTACTAGCAAAGAAAATGACTTGTAATACTCATTCTTTACTTTTTAAACCAATCTCCTCTTTTGTATTAAACAAACTATATTAAAGGCTCCCCCCTGTTGGTTTATAAAGCATCTTTATATTGGCAGATCGACTACTATACGTACGCAGGCACTGTCTAAATCACCTCAAATTAATTTGTTTGCCATAAGGCGTAACGCGAATTATAGAAGATCCCGCGGGAAAGACAATATCACGGCCATGGGCCCGTTGCGGAGACCGAGCTCGCTCGCACGTCGATGACCCCGTGCACTATTCCACCACTATTCCTCTTGGTCTGGAGCTTTCTGGTCCGCTGGAGTTAAACTCTTGCGCAACTGCCGAGTTAATGGTCATCGCTTATGATTGACGGTTGCGCCGGCGGAGAAGACTATCAAGACTATCAAGGGGTCATGAGCTCTAATTTTTCGCCAAGTACCATGTAGAACTTGTTTGGCCAAGTCTGGAGTTCTTGATTTTTTGTGGTGCAAGTACCGTACCTTCGCGAGAAGGGAATGCACAATTTCTAAAATTATTAATACAAATACATGATGCAGAACAATAATTCAATTATAGGGAATAATATTTCGATCTAGCTGGTCGAGTGAGCAAACTGGAAACTGATGATAGGCTTCTGTGCCTTCTATATAACAAGTATCAGGTATCTAAGAGTTTCTTTAACTTTTAAAGCTCCCTTAGGGTTTTTTTTATATTTAAAATAAGAACTTGGTTACTCATATTAATTCTTGGAGGAGAAGAATTGAGACAGGAAGTGGAAATTGGTTTACTTTCTCCTTATTTTCTTTTACAACCATAATAACAATTAGCTAAAATAATAGATTCAGTTATTTTGTATTCGAATATTAAAATGAAACAAAACCATTTCAAGGAATGAAATTCAGGATCTATTAATAACTACAACTTAAAGACCGTTCTTTTTTTAGTTATTAATATTAAGACAATAAACTCTCCTCCCTTTTTCTTTTAAGTAAATAAAATTTCCGTTTGAATATTTCCGCTTGGAGTCGCTTGAAGCATGACTTATGGCTGGCCACCAATTAACACCGTAACTGTATTAATAAATTACATACATATATTCATATACATTCTAAGCCCGACTTGATAGCCTTACAGTTATGTTCTATGAATAGCCATGAGTGCAGAAAAGTCTGGCTGTAATGGATCCCATGTAGGAGGTTTAAGATGTAAAAGAAACGCCCGACTGACTACGCACCCAGACACACACTGGAAACACTAATCCGCCGCGGCGGCGACGACGCTGCCCAAAAACTGATCTTTCTTTTAGAAGATGAGACTACCGTTAATATATGATTCATGCGCCGGTCAAAACGAACTTAATTAGATATAAAATGCTTGAAAGAGTTTTGTGGGTTTTCTGTGTGTTTGTTTTCCCCTCCAGAAGAGATTCTCGCCTAAACGGAAAATGTCGGGGTCCGCTGCACATGAACATACTATACATATATCATTGCCATGTAAAGAATGGCCGCTCAGGAAGCTGCATTATAACGAGTCCATGACCATGTTATTGTACAAAATCTTGTAGAAAGCGGCAGAAGAATTGGGTCAATGATTATCGTCAAAAAGCTGTTTTGCCGAGCATAGACATACCATATGTATGGGTCGTTCGTTCGTTTGCTGCGCCCGCAGCGATCAGGTCTCCAAGTCGAACCCAAAGCCAACGCCAAAGCCGAAACCGAAACCCAATCCCAACCGGCTTTTGGTGTGGCTTTTGGATGCGATGAATGCCAGGAGGAAATAGCACCAAGCACCAAGCACCGCGCCTAACTGTGTCGCTGCTGATCACAATCGATTAGTGCGGAGAGTCAGTCGTTTATATTGCCTAAATTACTGTTAAGTGATGGTCGTTCTTTCGGGCCAAGAATTTCGACAATTACCAAATAAGGGGGCTTACGGCAGAAATATTTGGGATACTCGTAAGTGGAATACATATTGCCTAAAGGGGGAGTTCTTTTTCAGGAATATGTGTACATACTTCATGGTTAATAGCCAATATATATCGTACTATTTGATAGGAACTTTAAAGGCCTTGAGTATGCAATATATTATATACAAATAATAATACAAAATGTAGGTAATTGTCTTCTTCAAATATAATATAACAGTAATACTTCTCAGTTCTAAGTCTTTTTCATGTCGGATCCATTAGACTTTTGTGCATTGCAAACAAACAATTAATAAACACAACACACAGTTCGCTTTTTGATCAGCCCTTTTTACTCTTTAGCACTTTCCAAAAACTCTTTCTTTTATTTTACTGATCAGCACAGTTAACGCGATTTTATTTATTTTTCTCTTAATTGCTATTTTCTATTTCCAAATGCGACGACGACGGCCAAAGACTACAAACTATACACTCATTCTTTTGACCGACTTCAATTCCATTCACATTCAGCCTATTTCCAGATGCATGATGTAATTAAAAGATCTACACCCAAACCCAAAGAGTCAATAGAAATCCGAGTCTCCAGATCGACGAGTGGTTCCGCCAAAAAAAACTTTCACCATTCTGACTGAATGTGTTAATGATTTCATTTCTTTAGTCACCGAAAATTCAGAGGCAGCATATTTAACGGTAGATCTCACACTGTTACATTAATCTCCCGTTTTGCCAAATTTTCAATATATATTGGCAATTATGGGTTCATGGGAGAATCAACGATTTGAGATGGCTTTTATAATATCCAACGATTAGTGGCCTTTAGGTTTTGCGGTTTTAGTAATTGCATTTCTTTCTTTTTGGCTAATTTTCAATTTAAGAATCTGACGAATAGAAATGGCTTTCGTAATACTAATCGATTATAGTGATATGACACTGTATTTAAATTTTCCCCAGAACCTTAATAAAGTTTAGGTTTTCAACTTGGAAAATAGAACCCAACGTTATAGGATTGCCTTCATAAAATCCCACACTTAGCACCATTAGGGTTTTTATGATTTTTATCAATTTGATCCCAGATCTTACACTTTGTCGTTACGTTTCCACAAAGTTATAGAATTCAAGCAGCCGACAAATTGCTTTCATAATATCCATCGATTAGCAACACTTAAGTTCTTATGCTTTTGTAAGTCCCGTCTGAAAGTTATGCATTCTGTTCTCTATTTCTTTGCATTTTTATTTTGAAATATGTTACGCCATTATGACAAAGTCCCAGCATCAATCAAGTCAGTTTGCAACCCATTCCAAAACGGACGTCCTAATGTTCGCTAATGTTTTGACGGAAGCTGTAGACGACGACAGGCCTAAAGTCTGGAGATCATATAGCGCGGGGCCTTTGCATTTTGCACACAGCTTCTTGCCGTTGTGCGCAGCCTCTTCTACACAGTCTTCAGGCTGGAGTCTGCAGTCTGCAGTCTTCGTTCTTTGGTCTTCGGTCTTCGGTTCACTTATTCAGAATGATTGTCTCCGTTTTTTCAATGCTGGGCATAGTCATCCGTCAGCCTGATCACTGCCGTTTAAATAAACCGGATTTTTCTTAGTTATTCTTCTGCAGTTAGTGCAAAAGGCTCATCATATCTGTATAGCGGTTCGATTTGAACTCACAACTAAGAAAACTGAGAAATAATATGTATCTACACACACACGCTCGGGGTCCAAGCCCTACCTAATACATAAAGTTGGTAGTTATTGCGAATATAACAAGCGTTACGCTATCCTTGCCAGTGATGCGGCAGATTCTTTTATTAAGTAAGCCAAAGCTCTGGCAATTATGTGACTATCGTTTTCTGGACAATTACCTAATTAACAAGTGTGTGGGGTTATTTATACAGTCTATCCCGAATACTCCGAGTCGGGGGAATTTAGCTTAGTCACACTGAAACAAAACACTTTCGCAGCTCAACAAGGCACCTCGCACTGCAGACAAAGGAGAGAAAAAGCCGAACTTGACCATTCGATGGTCGCCGCAGAACTGAAGTCTTCAATGCCGCCGAGTGACTTGTTATAAAAATTAGATAAAGAAGTTCTGGAGGAGCCTGCTACGACGGGCTGGTTTTGTTGTCTTTCGTACAGAGCGCAACCTGCACAGGTTGGAGAGAACTCGGAATTCTTACAAAAGAAAGTCTCGGGGCGATGGATGTGTGTGGCTGTGGCTGTGGATGCAGAGGCTTGGAGCCCGGAGAGAATCTCAAGCAAACAAAAAGAAATTGTTAGCATGGTAAATATCACCTGTACAAAGTCGTCTCTCCCCGAGATCGCGATCTCTACACGTCGTCGGCCCAACTCGAACGTGTTCGGGATGCAACCAGACTCAGACTCGGCCTCCGCTTCGGCTTCAGCTCTCGGGGAGTAGTTATAGTATTGTAATTGCGGTCAACGATCGAGAACAATGTGCACCTGTCTCCGCTCTCTTTCCCAGCTCTCTTCGCTTATTCTGTTAGCAACTAACATGTATAATAGCTGCTGCTGGCTAAGTTTCCTATTAATTTTCTTATGGGCCTGTTAACGCCTTTCGGTCCAAGCCCACCACAACGACTAGAAAAGCCCGAGCGTAGTAATGGGTTTGGGTTTATAACTGTCGCTGCCGCCTGCTGTCGTTTTTTATATTTTCACTTTCACTAATAAGGTACACCACGTGAAATCGTTTGTTGTTGCCCATTTTCTCCCATTCTAGCCGCTTAATCGGCTTAAATTAAATCTACCGAGACATTTCGTGTGGGTTTATTTCCAATGTTTACTTTTACTCGATTTCGGCTGCCCCATCCCACGGCAAGATCAATACTATCTGCCGATCTTCTGGTGCTAGTGGAAACCTGAATAGCCCACTTTATTGGCAAAGACACACACCGCCGAGATCCGAGGCTGACGCCGCTTTCAAAGTGAGTTTTTGGTATGTAAAACTAGAATAGCCCATCAAACGGTGTTTGATTTCCAAATTTATGGGTCAAGCTAAAATGCAAATCAGCCTCGAGTTCGAGTCCGTTCTTTCGAGAAAACGGGTCGTGCTTTGATAACAAATTGAGCAAACAATGAATAGAGACCGAATTTGGCCATTATTGTTAAGACGAATGATATAGCCGCAAAAGTGTCAAAATCATAAGGAAATCTAGACCGAAGAAAGACCTATATATTTTGTAAACGGTTTTATTGGGTGAATCAACGGGTGATTCCAGACTTTTACCGGGGCTACCAAGGTTTTGCATTAATTAGCTAAAAATAAAGTTCTTCGAATGTCAACACTGATTATTATTTTTGAATACATTAATTATAATTTGGCCAACAGTATAAGAGGCCAAAATCTAAGCCGGAGAAAGACCTTTATTTTTGAAGCGGTTTTATTGAGTGAATCATGTCTGTTTCTTGACTTTTACCTGTCTGCAAGGGTTTGTTATTAATTAGCTAATTAACACATATGTCAACATTGATTTCTACCTTTGAATACATTAATGAAGTTATCCATTTGCAGATCTTTAACAGAATAAATTATATTTTCATCACCTTTATAATAAAAGCTCTACCTAAATCTATCTAGTTATCTTCCACAGTACATATTTATAATAGTATTAATTCCCTGGCCATTATAATTGATAAAACATATTTACTCGAACCCCAGCTTTAATACTACGTCTTTCCCAAACATTTGTTTCACCTATTACGGAACCCTAATTAACGTAGATTGTTATAACATGTATAATCACTTAGAAACACGAAGAACGTTTAGTTTTAGTCTTGCAACGAAGTGGAAATCTTCTCTAGAAGACAGTTATGAGATAAACGAAACTTCTCGCCTAATTACAAAGTAATGGCCACTTATTGGAATGCTTTTTCCTCTCATTATTTCACGTTCTTTTGTACTTAAACTCTGTTTTAAAGGCCGCACATTCCTTATTTAATGTGATTCTCTGGCTAAAGTGCGAAGATGAACCTGTTATTGTGGCTCTTAATTTTTGTTCATTTATCTTTCTGTCTAACTGAAGAAAACAATCGTCCAGATCCACGCATAGTCGGTGGATTTCCAACTGATATAGCCAAAGTGCCGTACATAGTGTCCATACAGTTGTATGGCATCCACCATTGTGGCGGTTCCATCATAAATAATCGCACCATTCTAACGGCGGCCCATTGCCTGGCCCAAGTTCCGCGGATTCTCCTACGAGTTAAGGTTGGCGGCACCAAGCGCGACTCCAAAGATGGTCAGATATACCAAGTTTCCGATCTGTACTATCACGAGAAGTGGTCAACCAAGACAATGGACTATGATATTGGCGTCATTCGATTAAAGACATCTCTCACCTTCTCAAAAAAGGTTTAAAGCTATCAGCTTTGATCTCTCAATTTTAAAGTTTCTTTTTATTTTCAGGTAAAGGCTATTAAGATACATCCCAAAAAAGTAGCCGATGGCCAATATACTACGATTGCCGGCTGGGGCTTTAAATCTGTTAATGGTCCGCCATCGGAAGTATTAAGATATGCTCGGGTTCCCATCGTTAATCAAGCTGCCTGCAAAAATCTACTGGGCAAGACCGTCACAGATCGGATGTTGTGCGCGGGTTATCTCAAAGGCGGTACGGATGCCTGTCAAATGGACTCCGGCGGGCCATTGGTTTGGCGGGAGGAACTGGTTGGAATTGTGTCTTGGGGTGTGGGATGCGCCCTGGCCGATAAGCCGGGTGTCTATACCAGATTAGAGGCACTGTATCCATGGATAAACAAGGCATTGAATAAGCTAAAAAGCTAAAGGAATCAATGATGGAATTTATTGTGTTTTGAAATTATTTCCAAAATAAACAAACTGGAGCTAAATTGGAATTTATAAAGTTTAAATGTTGAACTCCCCTAAAATCTTTTCAAAAGTTTGAAGTATAATCCTTTACTAAAAACTAAAATTTAAGCTAAAATCTATTATAACTTTTCAAATCTCCGTTTTTATTCGGTTTTTCCAATATGGGTGCGACCGCATTTCGTTCTCAAAACTTTTGAAAACAATAAGCTTTTTTCAGTAAATTTCATAGGCTCATGGAAGGGTCACACTGACCAAAACAATAATAAAGAAAAATTAAATGAGAATAAATGGACCTACAATTCGACAGCGAAACTTATTGGAACCGATCCTCGCGAGCAGCTTTCAGCTTCGACGATGAGGATGAGGTGGACCTCGGCCCGGAGTTGGCCAGCAATGGAATTCTTGCCGACGATGCCATCTCGGAGGCCAGCTTCGACAACAGCGCCACTCTGAATCTCTCCATCAAGTCGATTCTAAGCGAGGAAGCTCTGAAACTGGTGCTCCAAGAGCAGGCACTGGACGACCGTGTCTTGCCCAAGGGCGTCTCGCAGGAGGAGGAACTGAAGCTGCTGCGCCGTCAACTCCAGAGCACGTTGTACAGTCCAAATCTGGAGGCGACGGCCCAGAAGCTGTTGCAAGGCAAGACGGCGCCGTTGGAGATGTTTAAGTCCCTGCACGAGAAGCGTCAGTTGCTGGACACCCTGCTAGCCCAAGGCGGCGGGCATGCTGTCATCGCTGTGCTGCTATTCCTCAAGAGAACCCTGAATACGGTGCAGTTCCACGGGATTCTCAAGGAGCGACCCAAGGCCTTGGAGCAGTATCTGAGTTATTTAAAGGAAGCGGGTGACCTGGGCAGCCATATAGATCTGCTGCAGAGATTCGGGCGTCACCAGGAGGCGGCTCTGAAGCAGTTTCAGGCCGCCCTATCCTCTGTAGATGTGACCGCCAGGAAGCAGCAGCTCCAGCGGTTGGTTGACGCATACTCTACGGCGGGAGTGGGCATTATCCCCCTCTACGAACAGGTGTTCCATGCCGCTCTCAAGATGCAGCAGCTTTTGGAGAAGGACAATGGCCTCGGCAAGCTGACCCGGGATCGAGCCACGCCCGTTGAAGTGCTCTATGCCTGCTGTCAGGCGAACAGCAATTGGAAGGAGCAGGATCTGCTGAAGCCTGTGTCGCCGCAACGCTTCGCCACCGACCAGCAGATCTCGCCGGCGCAGTACGAGTGGACGGCGCTCAACGAGCGGGCGCATGCCCAGGCCTATGCCGATCTGGAGTGCATCTTTGAGCGCGTTCCCAGCTGGCATCCCCTGAAGTCCAAGCAGTTTCACATAAGCTTTGACCTAACACTCGCCGTGCTACGGCTTTACGAGCTGCAGGCTCCTTCCACCGTGCTCCAGCTGTTTCTCTCAAAGATGGGAAATACTGGGGAGAAGCTGGCGCTGGCACAGCGTGTCAAGTGCATCAAAGCTGTGATCGATGCCATGGCGGGGTTGAAGCAGCAGCAGGAGTTGCAGCAGCTGAAGGACTCGCTGCCGGAGAGGTCCGAGGAGCAGTTCTACTGCGAGAATGCCCTGAAATCGCTGCAGAGCAAGCGCTGGACCACGGACAACATCAAGCTCAAACTCTAGAGTCGGCGGGCACTCTCTCATCTCTTTATATAAACGTATTTTATTGTTAATCATATATATGTGTATATAATTATATTAATTCTACTCTGGTTTTATTAAATAATTGCAAATCACAAGCTGAATATCGAATAAGAAAACAATAAAATTGTATGGTATATAATATATGGTGTATATCCTGCAGAGCCTCCTTTTTGATCTGTTCGATGATGAGCAGTTTTGGATTACTTTCCTTCGGTTTCACTTCCTTCGTAGGTTTTTGTTTTCGTTTTAGTTTATTGAGTAAACAAATAAAAAGCAGGCGTAGCCAATGGCAAACAAAGCGTTACAAAAATTGGATTCTTTAAACAATTTGTTTGTCTTAAATATTTTGTTTAAATAACAGCGCTGTAAAAAGCATTTGATGTACATATAAATATAACCGCAAACAACAATTATGGTGTATATAGTAGTTACGCGTAAACATGTAGGGGGGGCGTTGGTGTGTGTGTGTGTGTGTGTGTGGATTAAGGGGAGGTCCCCAGTTCTCGGACCGAATTTACAACATAACGCATAACACAAGACAGATGATGACGACGACGAAGAAGGACGACCCTCAACTGATGCGGGTCGAACGGAAGAGACCAGGATTCAAGACCGGAACTGGGAACGGAACTCCTGGGCATAGCCACTGCTAATTGGCAGCCTCGCAGTCCGAGTAGCTGAGCAGCCGCTGGCAGAGGATCGTCTTGAACTTGACCGTAAAGCTATCGAAGATGACATCGGTGTCTTGCAGCTGCTGCTGCTGCTGTTGCTCGTGATTGCTGTCCGCCGCCGCTGCAATCAGCTGTTTGAACTTCTGGTTGAGATTCTGCTCCAACGTCGAGTTGTTGTTGTTGAAGTAGAAGACATAGGCCAGCTCCAGCAGATAGTAGTCCAGGTCGCCCATAAAGAAGCGTTCGCACTCGAGCATATCGAACTTGCGCTCCAGGAAGTGCAGACAAAGGTGGTAGATAAGGTGCTTCAGGTCGGCCCTCCTCAGGGGCACGTAGCCCGTGTCCTTGCTGAAGTACTCGAACAGCTTGAGTGTGCGCTGGGCGGAATCACAGCTCTGCAGGCATAGCCGAAAGGCCTCCACGAACCGGAAATTGAGCATACAGATCCGAATACGGTACTCGTTGCGATTTGGACGGGCGCACTCGCCGATCTTGTCGGGATTATACAGCCCGTGAAAGGCGTACAGACAGTAGTGGATGTAGTGGCGCAGCTGCTGCACCGACGCCTCCTCCAGGCCCTCGCTACTGGGCGTAAAGGTGCTGGCATCGTCATCATCTTGACCCAGCAGCTGTTGCGCAGTGACGGGCAACCCCCCGGAACCCACGACTCCCTGCTCCGGCAGCTGCACATAGCTCTGCTCTTCGGGTGTGTAGTCCAGGTCCAGCGAGCTGTTGGCGTCGCCCAGAGCCGGGGCATTGTACGAGTAGCTGGCATCGTTTTGGCTCAGGTTCTCCAGGCTGCTCAGCATATCGTCCGAGTCCTGCCCGGTGGCCGCATGCTCCGTGCTGCTCTTGTAGTTGGCTGTGCCCACGGAGTACTGCTGATCGAAGCTAATGTTTGCGGGCTGCAAGAAGTGCGGCTGGTATGGCGGCATAACCTTCAGATATCTGACCGGATCCTGATCCAGCCGGATGCGCGGCCTCGGCAGATTGATCTCCACGGGCGCCTCCACGCACTGGGTCTCGAAACGCATTATCCGCTTCGTTGTCGGCAGGCACACCACCCGCTGTCGCATCCTCTCCACACTGGCCCCCAGATCCCGGCCGCACTGGCCGTTCGAGTTGCCGCCGAAGGCGCGCACAATGTGATCGGTGGTCATGACCAGCGTGAAATCCGCACCACAGTCCACGTACATCGGTCGCTCGATGCTGTCGATGGGCGAAGGCTTAAGCACCGCCCGCCGATCCTTGTCCTCGGTGCCCAATTGGTGCTCCAGGTTCTTGCCCCACGTGTAGAGCGTGCAGCTGGACGAGATCAAACAGAAATGGAAGAGGCCGCTTGCGATCTGCAAAGAGGAGAGTAATTATTGTTTTTTTTATCAAATAAGCTTAAAGAAATACTATTTTGGAGGCTCTATCTTCACAAACCTGCAGAATTTGGCCTGCCACCTCACTGGTGTCCACCAAATGCGGACTCAGGTGCTCCGTGGGGTCGGGTTCGGTGGCCGGCGCCGCCACTCCCGGAGCAGGGACAGGCGGTGGGCCCGGATTAAGTATTTCCGCTTCTCGCTTACACGGCGGCGCAATGATTTCCGTAGCATCTGATGGCACAGCCTCATTCTCCCCCTGCTCCTTGCAATCATCTTTGGTCTCACTGGGTGCCTTTGGGGTGGCGCCGGCCACCACCGCCGCGTAGGATGTGGTGGGCTCCACAACATTGCTAGGAGCGCTGGGTACAATGGGCGCCGGCAGCAAAGTAGCCTCCAGTTGCTTGCTCAGCATCTCGCGCTGATGATTCTCCTCCAGCTTCTGCTTGGCGTTGGCGCGCCGCTTGATTTGATTGGCGAGGCGCAAAGCCTGCGGCGAGCTGCCCCAGGTGAACAGACGCTCCTGCTCGTCTACAGCTAACTGAAGGTTCAGTCCGAAATTTCAATTAATATCAATTATGAAATGAAATCAATAGAAACTTACATTGGTAAAAAATTTGGTGTGTATCAGTCTTAGGCTGCAGCCGCCCACCTCCAGGCGCACTGGCAGATTCGTCTTGGTGTCGACGGCCTGGTCGCTATTGCCGGTGCCCAGCTGACCAAAGTGATTGGAGCCGAATACGAAGAGCTCTGTCCTGCATCCGTTAGCCTCCATATAGCAGTTGGTTGCCGCGCACAGCACCAAGGTGTGCGCATGGCCCAGCGATATTTGTAAAATTCTCTGCAAGGATTTTATTTTTTATTATTAGGAACACACATTAAGTCGCTAACGCGCTTACCTTAAACTTGAAAAAACTGACTAGTTGTGGTGTAGCTATGTTTTCGCAGCTGCCCTGTCCCAGCTGACCATAGACGCCCCATCTAGATCAGGATTAATAGATTATTAAAGTGAATTAAAGTCGAATAGGTATGTACTATGATCCATACATCCTAAAACATAGCGGATAAATCCCGAAAACTTACCCCCACATATAGAGCTTGCCATCGGCCACAGCCGCATTATGATATTGGCCCGCCTCGAGCATGGTTACATTCATCCCGTCCAACGCCGTCACGAGCATTGGCTGCAAGGCCATCTGCATATGCCGGCCAATGCCCAGCTGGCAGAGATTGTTATTTCCCACGGAGTAGAGCTGGAAAATGGGAGACAATGGATATACAAAGGTAAGCAAAGATTGTAGAGAACACCTACGCCATTATTGGTTAGAATAAGTGTATGCTGGCGCCCACACTTGATGGCGTGCACTTGCAAATTGAGCTGAGAGAAGAGGTCCAGGCTTTTCACAGCATGCGCCGGCTCTGGTGGCTCTGCAAGGATTATAAGTCTATAGTAAATGTATAGTAACTATTAATAATATTATTACCCGTTGACTTTTGAGCGCTGTAATAGCAGGGTATACCACTGGAGCCCCAGAAGTAGGCGGTGCCATCCACCACACAGGCGCAGTAAGCACAACCAGCTGAGATCGGTTTGAAGCGTGATGATTCAATGGCAAACTGCGGTAGAAGAGGTTAATTAGGTATAAAAGAGGCTGAGCATCTACTGCATTGTCTTGCCTGATTGTCTTCGTAGTTAATGCGGAAATTCGATAGCGCATTCACAATTAGATCACGCTTGACGCGCTGGGATTCCATGTGGATGAGCACTGCCAAATAGGTTTCGATAAGACTCTTGCCAAACTCAAACAATTGGTGGTTATTATCGTTGGACATCGCGCAGTCGCTGTTGTGGGAAACGATGGGCCGCAGGGCAGCTGAAAAAGGATTCAATTGCTTGGACAGACGCTGAAAAGAGATTCTATTTAGAAATTGTGATAGAAAATACTGCAAATAAACTCACCTGCAGTACACAAGGTCTTATATGATCCAGCTTCTCCTGGATGAAAGCAAAGTAATCCATGGACACGTGCGGCAAGTAAGTTATTGACTCCATAAAGATGTTCTCGCTCAGATTATACAGGCATACGTTGAGCTCGTTGTACCAACCGAACTCCTGGGCCACCACACTGATGAGGGCATTGAAGGTATCCAAACAGACGCCGCGAACTTTGGCCAATATGATGGCTGACGAGAAGAGGCCACTTTGACAGAGAACAATACTCGTCATGTTGGTGTGATATTTGCTATTGGTGACCAGGAAGTTCCTGAGAATAAGAAAGCATAAAGGCAATTAATATCAATCCTTAATCCCTCACTAATCTCCACTCACCACAGCGGTATGTAGTTCTTGTCATTGACCGCCTTCTCGGCCATCGTTATGAGCAGCAGGTTGGCCAAGTGGAACTGCGACGAGGGCGACATTTGCAGGGCGCTAATTGACTCGTCAATTCCATAATGATAATCGCTGCAGACGGCGCCGCTAATCACATCCTCTTGCTCCACTTTCTCGGGCAAGATCACGCGTACGTCCTCGGAGTGCCGGTAGGTGATGTCCTCCAATATGCCCTTAAGCAGCGGGTGACCCAAGTACCGCGATCGCAGCAGATATGTGGACTTCAGGGCCATGGCACTCAGCTGCATCAGCGCGTAGGTGTGTCCGTACATGGCCAGCTTCAGGGCTGTGCGTATCGGCTTTACGCGCGCCACATTGTACGTGAGCAGCGCCTGAGTGATCTTCTTGCGCCGCAGCAGGTAGTCGCCGGCGAACTCGATGCACTGCTCGAAGGAGAGGTCGAAGGTGTTGCAGAAGTCGCGGCACTGGTTAAACTCGTTCTGCAGGGCGGCGTCCAGGAACAACTCAAACGGCTCCTTCCTGCAAGACATATTCAGTTAAGTTAATAAGCTACGGCTGGACAATATCTCCCATATTCGACTCACCTGAGCTGTATAGTATATACATTCTTATTAGTGATCACATAGCTGGGATCGTAGTTAATCTTGGGGAACTCCGATTGCATTATCTCCATTTGCCGCAGAGAGAACTCACTGCTCACATCCGCTGTCTCGTAGAACTGGATGTAGTCCATGGGCGTGTGGATATCTTTGATTTCAAATGCCTTCGCCTTCTCCTCTTTGGTAAGGGTCTCTGGCTGGGCGGCGGGATTGCGATATTGTGCCATCTGATACAAGTGCAGCACAGTTTCGTTTTCGAAGCGGAAGAGTCCTATCTGGGCCAGATTGTTGAATCGCTGCCAAGGTGAAGGTACATTAGAGAGATGCTCAACTATCTTTTAAGAGCAAGGATACTCACATCTTCGTCGGAGGTGTGCAGAGAGGCCATGGCGCTGCTGATGACGCTCACGGCATTGATGGCGTTACTTGGCATCTCGCTCTGGTCCAGGCTCGAGGTGGCCGTGGTCGTTGCACTGGTTGTGTCGCTCTTCTGGGCACTGACCGCCTCCGCCTCCGCCTGATCCAGCTTCTCGGTGTCCGCGTCCCGATTCTCCTTGTCCGTGTTGGCAACCAGCGGCTCCGCCAGCGACGAGGCTGCCGTAGAAATGGCCGAGTCGCTGCGGCAGTGAAGGTCCACGTAGTGTATGCCATAGAGTATGTTGGAGCTAATGAGTATTTCCTGGGTGTGCTTGGGTATCTTGTACACGAACAACGGCTTCAAGCTGATATCGATGCTGTGCACGGTCAGGCTGTGGCTGTTGCTGTGCAGGGCGCTCAACAGGAAGGTGCTGCGCAGATTTTGGATGGTGTAAAAGGATCCGGTGGTGGTGCCCAGCGGCTCTGGCGTGACCGAGGGCGAGTCCATGATCGCAAAGGAGCCCGTCGAGTCCGGCATAACTAGAAGAGATTGTGAAATGGTAACAGATTAGCATGGGCTATTCATTTAGTGTCCATATTCTAGTTCTACTTGGTTTCTAGCAGAGTCTGTCGAGTGCGAGAGTTGTGGAAACTCACCGCGCAAGTGACGCTTCAATAGATGCAACAGTTCTCTCAAAACTGCACACCAAAAAACAAATACAAAATACACAATAAAATAGCGGACTAAAATTAACAAAAAGTAAACAGAATTTGGGGAAGAAAATATGTTTAGAGAGGCAATAGAACAGGGAGGTCCTTGGCGGAAGAACTTAATTAATTTCAACTCGAAATCCAATGAGTTCCGTAAAGGTTAAACCCGCAATTGACCTGAATTCAATATACTCTTAGCTTACGCACATTCATCGAACTTTTGCCGCTGATCGGAGAGCCGCATCTTGATGGCCTGCAGCTTCTTGGATCCCAGACTCTTCAGCGAGGCTAGGCGGGCTCTAGTGGCCGGCAGAATGCCGTCAGCGGTGGTGCCCGCTGGCAGTTGTTGCTGCTGAAAGCGCACGCCTCCCTGCTGGTCGGCGGCTTGCCGGGCTACTGCCTCGCTGTACGACGGTGGCGCCGGTGGCAGTGGCACATCTGCAGCTCCAGTCTCTGCAGACGTCGGGACGGTGGTAGCGTCTGAAGCTGGCGCCGCCTGACTGCCGGACGCAGCATCCTCGCTGGACGGCGGCACAAAGACATCCTCTTCCAGCTGGCTGCTGTCCGAGGCCGGATCGGAGCTATTACTTTGCCTGGGACCAGTCGCAGCGCTCTGATGCTTATTTTGAACGGACATTACGATCTGCCAGGCCCCTTCGCGAGTCGTGGGTGAGCTATCGCCGGGGTACACGTACATGATGGCTTTTTGCTCCAACAGGAGCTTGTACTGCTGCTTCAGCGAGGAAGTTATCTGAAAGAGGGGAATAATTACATACAAATCACTCAATAATCCATGGTTTAATACTCACCAGCAGCATGACGCCGTCGTAGGCCTTATCCTTGCAGACAACCAGACGCATCACAGATCCGTTTTCGATGGCGGTGCTCGCAATCATCGGGCAGTTGGGGCTCAGGCCCACGAAACAAATGGAGCCATCCGAGTAGCCGATTATGGCCCGATTCAGGCCGGTGTTCGTCTTCCACCAGACAACGGACAGCGGATATGGACAGGTTTTGGACGCCATGAAGGAGGTGCCCATCACCTGGCTGTTGCCGGTGGCATCGAACGCCTGCACGTGCGGTGGCTGCTCCTGTTGCGGTTGCTGCTCCCCAGACGCGTCAGCCTGATCGCTGTTTCGCACCAGCATATGCTCAGGCAGGTCGTGGCCCAGGGGCTCCTCCTGCTCTAGCCGCAGGTGCTCCAGATTGCCGGCCAGTTGATCCACCGGCTCTGGTACCGTTGGATCGCCAAGGCCTGCAGAGTGATTGGGGCACTTCTTCGAGTTGGGGCACTCGTGGGGACCCACAAAGGGGATGATGTAGGAGGTCACCTGGCTGGTGCTGTACAGCGAGCAGGCGGCCAGGACGTGTGTCTTGTCCACCAGCGCCAAGGCGGGCACGATGTGCAGGGTGTTGTCGAAACCTGTTGATGGAGGAGAGCACATAGTTCAGGGTTCAGTAACACTTGAATTCGCGAATCGATCGGCCCGAGATGAGGCGGTGGACCTCGTTGAATCAAAACAAAGTACGCAACAGAAAATCAATAGCCACACACGCACACACGGGCGCAGAGTAATTTTAGGCTTCGCCACCCGCAACCGCACCACCGCCACAGCCACCGCCACCCCCAGAAAATCGCCCAGCCACCCACTTACATAGTACCAGCAGCCAGATGCCCGCTGGGTCGAAGCAGACGTCGTGAATGACACGGTTACGGAACCAGGATATCATCTTGACCACTTCCTGGCCGGAGCCGCTGATGTACCGCAGCAGGATCTCGTTTTCCTCGCTCACCAGGCACAGGAACTGCTTCTCGTCCAGGCCCGCCGTCACCGCTGAGAGCTTGCAGCTGAGATTGGTGATCAGGGGCCGCAGCTCGAACATGCCCAGCTCCTTGAGCTCCGCGTGCCCCGCCATCTCGACAAGATTTGCGGTCTTGGGAGCGCGTGCTGTCCGGATTTAACTTAAGAAATCAATCTCAGTTGCAAGAGCTTTTTTCCAATTTCCGAATGAAAACAAACTAGAGATGGACTCGTGCGGGCTAAGGTTGGTCTGGCAACCACCTTATCACGCGTAAGTTTTCCAATTTGAATGAGTTTTTTAGAGTTTTCAGGGAATAACCAAGGTTTAGAGAAAGCTAGGCCTTCTTCCACCCAACTTAAACTCGAAGAAACTTGCGGAAATCACAGAATGAAAACCAATCCAAATCACTACAACCGTCTGGCAACGCCTCGCGTGCTGCGCACAATTCTTCACTTTCCAGGCTGTTGGGATCTTTCTCAGCACTTATCTCATAAAAACTGGGTTTATAGGGAGGGGGCACTATTTTTTGCACCCTTTGTGCGTTTTTCACTCGCGAAAAACCTGCGGAAAACACGAAATCAATGCAAAAAATCGTGCCTGATGGCCAGGGCTGCTGCAGCACTGAAAACATCTGATTGGCGTGAGCAGTGACAGACACATCGCACGAGCTGGAAACGAAAAGGGTGGCAGCACTGTGGGAATCTGTTACAAATTTGGTCCGACTATTTCAAAGCAACCCTGCAATCGAAAATAACGGCGCGAATTGGCGTCGGCGTCGCTTGTCCCGAATATAAAAATCAAAATATCCAATTAAACCGCAGGACTGATCGGCAGAAGATACATTTGAAGCGTAAGGAACACAAAACACGTAACGTCATGGAATCACGTTTGCCGAAGCCAATGATGTTAGTGAAGCGGCCAGTGCAGCCGGTAAAAACCGTGCTGCCCACGGATCGCATTCGAGCTGGAGGAGGAACAGGAGCAGCTAGTGGTGCCAGTGCCAACCAGACCTACTGTGGGAACTTGCTGCCGCCCCTAACTCGCGACTTGAACAATCTGCCCCAAGTGCTGCAGCAACGAGGAGGTGAGTTCGAGGAATTTTACGTTGTGTTTTCCCCCACTAATCCTTTGGTTTCCTTATGTAGCGCGAGCTACCTCCCCAGAACCCGCAAAAATGAACAATAGGGCGAAGCTGCGACGCAGTCGCTCTGCATGTGACATCAATGAGATGCGCCAGAACATGAAGCGCGCAGCCGCACCGCCCACTCTGCCCAGTATTCCCAGCAAATTCTCCCGTTTGGCCAGCAGTACTGTTACTGCCCCCAGCCAGCGATTAGGACGCCCGGTGCCCGCAACCACAAGCACAACATCCACCGCCGCTTTGACAGCTGCCAAGCGGCCAGTTCCCGCACGGCCTGCTCCTCGAGCTGCAGCTACTGCATCAGCCACTGCAGCCGCTGCCAAGAATAAACCGAAAGCAGCAGGACCAGGTGCTGGAGCTGCAAAAACTAGTGGCGGAGGAGGAGCAGCTGGTGCTGCACCGAAGCGCATAGCACCGTACGACTTCAAGGCTCGCTTCCATGATCTTCTCGACAAGCATAAGGTCCTCAAAACCAAATATGAAAAGCAAATAGAGGACATGGGCGAGCTGGAATCATTGCCCACGCAACTGGAGGAGACGCAGAATAAGCTAATTGACACAGAGTCCACGCTGAAGAATGTGCAGACGGATAACGAGTGTCTCGAGAGGCAGGTGAAGCAGCATACGAAGAATATTGAGAAAATTACCACAGCACTGGGACGGACCAAAGAGCAGCTCACCGAACTGCAGGCAATACATGAGGTGAGTCTGAAATCTCTTTATTCAAATAACAAATCCCATTAATAACCGCCTTTTTTTTTGTATAGAAAATCAAAGCTGAGCACGCTGCCTTAAGCACTGAGGTGGTCCATCTACGAGAGCGCACTGATGAGCTCCAGCGCAGCAATGATCAGCAGGCCACCGAGCTGGAGACCTGCAAGGAACAGCTCTTCACATCGAACATGGAGCGCAAGGAGCTGCACAACACAGTGATGGATTTGCGTGGAAATATTCGCGTTTTTTGCAGAATTCGACCACCGTTGGATTGTGAGGAGAACCGAACGTGCTGCACCTGGACCTACCATGATGAGGCCACCGTTGAGCTGCAGAGCATCGATGCGCAGGCCAAGAACAAGATGGGCCAGCAGATCTTCTCGTTCGACCAGGTGTTCCATCCCAAGTCTTCGCAGACGGACATTTTCGAGATGGTGTCGCCGCTGATCCAATCTGCGCTCGATGGCTACAATATATGCATCTTCGCGTACGGACAGACGGGCAGCGGCAAGACATACACGATGGACGGAGTGGAGGAGAGTGTGGGCGTCATTCCGCGCACCGTCGATCTGCTCTTCGACTCCATCAAGGGCTATCGCAATTTAGGATGGGAGTACGAGATCAAAGCCACCTTCCTGGAGATCTACAACGAGGTGCTGTACGATCTGTTGAGCAACGAGCAGAAGGACATGGAGATACGCATGGCCAAGAACAACAAGAACGATATCTATGTGTCCAATATAACGGAGGAAACTGTCTTTGATCCCAATCATTTGCGCCAACTGATGCACACGGCCAAGATGAACCGAGCCACCGCCTCGACAGCAGGCAATGAGCGCTCATCCCGCTCCCATGCCGTTACAAAGCTAGCCCTGATCGGTAGACATGCCGAAAAGCAGGAGATCTCGGTGGGATCAATCAATCTGGTAGATTTGGCCGGCTCCGAATCGCCAAAGACTAGCACGCGGATGACTGAGACCAAGAACATCAATCGTTCGCTCTCCGAACTGACCAACGTGATTCTGGCCCTGCTGCAAAAGCAGGATCACATTCCGTACCGAAACTCCAAGCTGACCCATCTCCTGATGCCCTCGCTGGGCGGAAATTCCAAGACCCTCATGTTCATCAATGTGTCACCATTCCAGGACTGCTTCCAAGAGTCTGTCAAGTCTCTGCGCTTTGCCGCTTCCGTCAACTCCTGCAAAATGACCAAGGCGAAGCGAAATCGCTACCTGAACAGCTCGGCGGTGGCCAACAGCAGCACGAATAGCAACAGCGGCAGCTTTGATAAGTAAATAATCCATAAAGTCTCGTTTGCAGTTTCAACGCTTTATTTTTACGATCTTGCATTTACTTTCCTTTCTGTTATCGCTTAATTTATGTATGTATGTTTTAACCTTTAGTGCAAAATAAAAAATAAAATAAAGTGCCGACACACTCACAGCTTTTCTCAACCATTCACTTGGCTCCCACCGCCGCCCGCACCTCTGCGGGTATCTTCTCCACCAGTTCGGAATGATTCTGTCCCAGGCTGGCCAGCACTCCCTTCTGGTTTATGTGCTCCACATCCGCGTTGTACGTGTAGTGCTCGCCGTTGATGTTTGTCAGGCAGCCGCCCTGTGCTTCGAGCACTGCCTCGGGTGCACAGGTATCCCACTTCTTGCATCCCGGCGTGGCAAACACGTAGGCATGGGCCTTGCCCTCGAGCAGCTGTAGCACCTTAAAACCGGCACCGCCGACTTTTAGCACCTCGGTGGATGCATAGGCATTGAGAGCCTGCTGGTGCAGGGCATTGGAATGCGAGCGAGTGGTGGTGATGATGAATTGACCGGCTGGAGCTGGTACTGCGGTAAATCCCCCCGTTCCGAGACCCTTTAGGCCCCAAATAGTGCGACCGATCTCGCCGTCGGGCTGCTTGTAGAAGGGCTGGTGGATAATGCCGCCCACGGCTGCGTCCTTAACTGCTATGCCAATCAGTACGGTCACGTGCTCCACAAATCCTACAAAACAAGGTATTTAAGAGTTTTTCGGGAGAATTCACCTTCAGGAGCCCAATGGATTATACTCACCCTGTGTGTACTCTGCTGTACCGTCCAACGGATCCACCCATATCACAACGTCCTCGGGCTTGGCATCCTGCCACTCCGCCGGGCAGCTTTGCTGCAGGAACGATTCATCCAGCTCCGAGACCAGCCAATCTTCACACACGTTCAGATCGGAGCCGCCTTCCTCGCCGATGATCTTAACGCTGGGAAACTTCTTTGTCAGCGAAGCGATGATGCAGCGCTGGGCAGAGCGGTCCGCCTCCGTCTGTGGATCGTTCTTTCCCTTGTCCACGATTCCCAGGTCGCCTTTCTTAAGCACATCCCGAATGATGCCACCAGCCCGCTTGGCTGTGGTAATGGAGGAGGCCATAAGCCGCATGATCACAGGAGCTGTTGCGGCCATGTCAGTGTTTTTTTTGGATTATCAGAGGAAGCCGATCTTTCAAAGATTTAAAGTGGAATGTTTCTGTCGCAGCGGCAAGGAGAGTGGTGAAAGTACAAACAGCTGATGGCGGTTAGGGAGGAGAGAAAAACCGGGAATAAGTTCGTGTTTGGTGGAGGTTTAGCTAGCCGATATTAATCGTTTAATAAGCAATTGTTTATTTAATTTAAAAAACAAATTAATAGCTGTAGATACAGTTTAATATTTTTGGAATGATCTGCAAAGATCTTAGTCAGCTTAAAGCTTTTTGTTATATGATTGTGTGGTGCTGAATTACTAAATTTATATTTATTCACTTCAATTAAAATGTTATAGCTGTATATTAAATAATCGGCACGACAGTCTGGCAACTCCGCAAAGCACACAAGACCTTTGGACCACCCGCGCCTCCCCTTCGCCCAACAAATCAGTTCGTTTCCATCTTGAAGAGGTAAGTCCGCAAAATTAACACAAAATCATAAATTCCCTTAAATAAATCATAAAAAAATATACTTTTTCCAGAAAATGGCGCGTGTTTTGGTTGGAGTTAAGCGTGTGATCGACTACGCCGTCAAGGTGAGCCCATAGATCGCCTGTTGCGCACTCCTCATCTTTCATATCTATCACTTGTTGCGCCCTCTGTTTTGCGTAATCGCTTTAATTAATTGATAATTAAAGTACTTTTCCCATCCCATCCCATGTCCAGGTGCGCGTCAAGCCAGACAAGACCGGCGTGGTCACCCAGGGCGTGAAGCATTCGATGAATCCCTTCGACGAAATCGCCGTTGAGGAGGCCGTCAAGATGAAGGAGAAGAAGCTGGCCGAAGAGGTCATCGCCGTCTCCGTGGGTCCTACGCAGTCGGCGGAGGTGATCCGCACCGCCCTGGCCATGGGCGCCGATCGCGGCATCCACGTGGATATCCCTGCCGCCGAATACGAGCTGCTGCAGCCCATCCACGTGTCCAAGATCCTGGCCAAGCTGGCGCTGGACGAGAAGGCCGATCTGGTGATCCTGGGCAAGCAGGCCATCGATGATGATGCCAATCAGACGGCCCAGATGACCGCCGCCGTGCTGGACTGGCCGCAGGGCACCTTCTGCAACAAGATCGAGAAGACGGACGCCGGTCTGACCATCACACGTGAGATCGACGGCGGTCTGGAGACCATCAAGACCAAGACACCGGCCGTTCTGAGCGCCGATCTGCGCCTGAACACGCCTCGTTACGCCACGCTGCCAAACATCATGAAGGCCAAGAAGAAGCCACTGAAGAAGGTCACGGCCAAGGATCTGGGAGTGGACACCTCGCCCCGCATCGAGATAGTTTCTGTGGAGGATCCGCCAGTGCGCCAGGCCGGCGCCACCGTCGCCGATGTGGATGCCCTGGTGGCCAAGCTGAAGGAGGGCGGCCACATCTAGACACCTATCCAAATATTGTGAGCGAAGATTCTACGTTTTTTAATTAGTTGAAAGTTATATCAGAAACGTGCATTTATATCCAGCCACCACGTCGGATACGCTGACAGGCTCTAAAAATTCTACCCACATCCCCGCGTGCTCTAAGTGAACTCTGAATTGGAATTTAGTTTCGTTGTTTGTGTCACAGCTCCTAAGAATAAAGTGATTGTAAGCTCTGAAATCGTATGACCCTCGTTTTTTTCTCTCTCTCCCGATGATGCCTTTTCCAGAGATGTCGCTCAACTTGAGGGACCAAAAAGCGACGGCACGGGACGAGGTCAAACACCTAAATAAGACATTGATCATTGATTTTTCCATTGTTTCGATCGTTTTTATTAGCGGAAAAACTTGAAATGAAAACATTTGCTAATGTGTATATTATATAAGAGTACAAATCGTATAAAGAGATAGTGTATGTTGTTCATAAAACTTTCGAGTACAGGCTAAAATTGTTTGTGTTTTGTTTTGGACGCGATCATGACACAGATGCTTAATAATATACAGCTACATATATTTCTGCGTATAAAAACTGCAAAAGAGGGGATGTCCGGCTATAGATTATAGATTCGGCTTGGGGCCCATATTCCTGATGAAGAATTTCCAGGGGCGAAATGTGTATCTAGTTCTTTAAAGAGCTGCAATGCTATTTTGGCTTAAATTAGATTAAAATAATAATTTTGAACCTCGAGATCGCATGCATATTGATTTAAACATTAAATATAAATGCCCAAGTCTAAGTATTTAGTTAAGTATTGTAAATGGCAGAGTTTTAAAGCCAAAATGAGCAAGGAATTTGTATAAAGAACAGCTTTCGCCCCTAAGATTTCTTATTTACATAAAGGAACCCACGCCCCAATTGAGAGATACAAGCAATAAATGCCAATTTAAAGATACATTGTGCTTAAATAAAAGAAACGGGCAGTGGCTCCCAATCTTGTCATGCACTTGGCAAGGGTAAAAGAATATAAAAATATGCGCCATTAGCGCCGATAGCCAGCGTAGTTACGTTTGGTAATTGTATCTTAATTGCGACTCGGTTTACCACCCCCAGCGTTCCATCGCCTACCCTCGCTTATCACACACCTCTCCGCAGCCAGCTCACCATCCAGACCAGTAGCTATCAAACCCGTCCCGCTGGCACCATTTGCTTGTCGCTGAAGTGCAGAATGCGCGTTAGCATGGTGGTAATGCATGGGATCTGCTTCTGCTGGTGCATCTCCGGCGTGTCCGGGGTGCAGGACTCAAAGTCAACGGCCACACGCTGGCACACGAACGTCAGCAGGGTGAGGATGTCAAGGCGCTTGCCATTCGCTGCCAATTCGGCGCACAGGCTCTGCATGAACCAGCTGCCGCGGGTGGTGTTCCGCCACGAATAGAAACCAGGAACCGTGGAGTAGGCGATGAGGAAGTCCGCGTGCACCGGTATCTTGTAGCTCATCGAGGAGTCGCCATCGGTTTCGGTGTGGCTGCGCTGCATGGTCACTCCTCCGTCCAAACGATCGCCTTGGCAGGCCTGAATGAAGAACAGCTTGGGCTTGCCGGCCAGCGAGGGGCAGTGGTTGGCGGTGAAGAAGCTCCAGATGTTCTCCAGCTTGTACTGTGTGTCCTTGGCGTAGATGTAGCCCATTTCACCGTGCGATAGAATCGCCACCAGGATGCAATCGCTGTCGCTGTGGTTCTGCGAAGCTGCGTACTCGATGGTGCGCAGTATGTCCTTGTATCGACAGTCCTTGTACACTGTGACCTCGAAGTCCAGCTGCTTGAGCACGCGCGTCAGGTTCTCGCAGTCTACGTTGGTTCCAGCCCGGGACTTCAAGGTGGGTACCTCGAAGTGTTCGTGATTGAAGATCAAAGCCATGCCGCGGTTCTTGTGTCGCATGTTGTACTCGGCAGCATGCCGATCTGTGACCATCTTGGCCACATTCTTCTTGTAGCTCATGGAGGGTGAGCTGTAGCCATTGGCCAGCTGCCCGATGGCGCCGCTTCCATACGGATTGTGTGAGGATCCGCTGGCTACAGCAGCACTGCCTCCCGAGGAGCCCAGGGCATCAGTGTGATCGTCCTGATTCTCCTCATTCTCCACACGTATGCCAACCTGATCGGCGGACTCGCTATTGTTGCTGGCGGCCATGGCGAAATTCCCTCCTTTTGAGCCTGCGGAAACTGATGAGTCACAAAAACACGCCAAGAAAACTGGTTTTCCTATACTTCGTTCGTAATTGAAGCGCACGATTCGAGATAATTGTTCTAAGAGAGGAGAAAGCACGCGCTGAACTTGCAACAAAGAAAACTACTGAGCAACTATTTGCAGCTGCTAATTATTTTTCAAATCTTTTGTTTGGTTTTTTCTTTGCGGTAGAGCTGTGAAAACATCGATAGTGGCGCCATCGATGTTTTCCGATGTTTTCGGCGGG